>OMLB01006957.1:58257-68560 GCA_900302555.1 Myripristis jacobus | reverse complement strand
GTGTGTGTTTTTTATTGCATCTGCGCAGTTTTACAGCAACACTGCAGGGTTTGATCTTTCAGCCTAGGCTATTATAGTATTACTGGGTAGCAGATCTTAAAGCTCCAGTAGAGAAATAATGTCACCTGAAAGGCTATCGTGTGATGCAAAGGCCACAAAGGCGGCTCTTCCTTTGACATAAATGACTTTTTGTTCGTCTAGGCTGATCGAACCCATCAACCTGGACAAAGCTGTGGACTTGTACCAGAAGGCAGCCGGTGTGTTTGAGGTAAAATCGAGCTACACATCGGCCCTCTGAATCATATAACTGTTGGTGATGAACTTCTTTACCTAACACAGCCTTGTGTTTTGTGTTTTGTGTTTTATGTTTGCAGAATGAGGACCGCCTGCGCCAGGCCGCTGAACTGCTGGGCAAAGCCTCTAGGCTCCTGGTCAGGCTTAAAAGGTAAAAACAGGCACATCCCAAAGTGCCGGATCCAAAAGACGACATGAAGAAGAGCACAGAGGATCTGCAACACGAATACTATCATAGTATACAGCATCACAGATCCTCTGTGCTCTATTTCAGGTTAAAAAGATCGACATAGGACAAATAAGTCTTCAGCTGTGTGTGACACATTCTTGATTTTGCTTTTAAAGAGAAAGTAAACCTCTAACAATGAAAAGTACAGTGGTGGGTATATAATAGTTACTAGTAGGGATGCACAATTTTTTTTTTTTTGCCAATATCTGATATTCCAATATTTTCCATCTATTTTAGCCGCTTGACATTGCTGATATCGATGTGTGCTTTTTTTCCACCTAATTTCAGAGAACATCAAGTCTCTCCTGCAGTGGAATTAACCATGTTATTATGTCTGCTCTTATTGTGAAGGCCCACTGGCAGATGCAGACATAAAATACAATGCTTTTCAAAATGTACTGGGCAAAATAAGAGAACGGCTTCAACCTAGCTCATGTAAAACCTGCCAGATTTATTTTTATATAACATTTCCTTTCAAACAAAACCACCAGATTCATCCTGCTGAAACAGGCTTGGACGATGCTCTCCCTGATCGGGTCGGTTAGTTAGGTTTCTTACCCATGTAGTCTGGGGTGAGCACTGATTTTGACAGTTTGGAGGTATCAGCTGGCAGCTCCTGTCACATTGAAGTTGCTGCCAACACTTCGAGAAACCTCAGCACTCAGATCTGTCAGATAAAGTCGATCGGGCTGATGAGCTTAATGTCTTTGCCGCTTGATAAGAGAGTTCGAGTGGAGGAGCTGCCGCTGCGGCCAGAGGAGCTCCGACGCAGCAAAATCTCTTCACTTTGACCGGCAAAATATTTGGATCGAGCTGCTGTTGTGACACAAGGAGGAAATGTAGTTCCCCGTCCCCGTTGTAAACAGTGATGACACACTTAATTCAAACGCTGCTGCCGTCTGTGTCCCCAGGCTCGATGAGGCGGCGGTCGCTCTTCAGAAGGAGAAGAACATGTACAAAGAGATCGAGAACTTCCCTATGTGCTTCAAGGTGGGTTCCCTCTGTGGGCTGGCTGTGCCACACATAAATAAAATCATGTTTTTGTATGAGTCTTGATCACTGGAGTGGCAGCTGTTTTCACTGTTATTGCCACAGTTGGGTTGAATTTCAGTCTTAAGGGGACTTGTGGCTCAGTAGGTTGGCTGGTGGGATCAGATCTTTAGCATGTGACACAAGAGGTTATGCCTTCTCCCAAATTTTCTCCTCACTCAACTATCAAACAAAGCTAAAAGCGCTTAAAGTTCAGTCTAAATTCAGTCTTAGTTCAACCAAGGCAGCGGGCTGGTGCAGGAAGACTGAGCTTCAACCAGAGGGATGTGGGTTCAAATCTCTATGCTGCTTCGTAGAGGATAAGAAAATAATTTAACAACTTATCACGTCTCGTGTGTCGGTCTGTTCATTTTCTAGAAAACAACTGCCCAAGTGCTGATCCATCTTCACAGAGGGGACTACGTAGCGGCTGATAAATGTGTCAGAGAGAGTTACAGGTATGGGAACATGTCAGGCTTTGTTTGCTACCGAGACTGTTTGGTAACTGGGAGGTCCAAAGTTAAAAGCCCTCCCAGGTCCAGAGGTGCTGCCGTGTGTCTGACTCTGCACCCCGGCCTTCCTGTAGACAGGCTCAGGGGTGGGATCCAAAGAGGGTCACAAAATTCAGATTCACATTATCTCAAGTTCAGCGTGTAACACCGTCGCCACTTGAACCGAGGATCGTTGCATGACGTGTCGTTTCGTCTCATCCAGTCTGCCAGGCTACAGCGGAAGCGAAGACTCTGTTGCCATGGAGACGCTGCTGCAGGGGTACGACGAGCAGGACGAGGACCAGGTCTACCGCGTGTGCAACTCACCTTTATTGAAGTACATGGACAACGATGTGAGTGCCGTCGCCCAGCCCAAACGTTATTGTCAGTGACGTGGCTTCTGGATTCAGTGTCTTTTTAAAAAATCCCTCTTTTTGTTTTGTTAGGATAGTATTAACTTCAGCCTTTGGGCCAAATGAAGCCATCAGTTTTAGTTTAGTTTCCTTTACTGATGTAGCTTTCAGGGACCATACCAGTGATTTTGTTTAGCTTGATATCTACAAAATGTATATACTTAATGTTTCTGCTCATCATTTCCCAAAACAAGCAGTCATATTTTCAAACTATTTCTTTCTACCTCTTGTCCAGCCACTGTTTTCCGTTCATATGAAAATTAACTTTCAGAGATTTGAAACTTTTCTTCACACTGGCATTCCATCACTGTAATAAAGTTGTCTACATTCATTTCCCTAAAAGCAGCAGCACTGTTGTGTTTTGCTGACTTGGAGTTTGGGTGGAAAAAAAATAGTGCCAGCAGTAAACATTTGCTTTACACAGCAAATTATCAGCTACCAGTGGTTGATGAATGGTGAGGACTTTGTTAGCCACAAAAGCAGAACATTATACATTGAATTTTAAAATGTGGGGGTTTGATTATGTCTCGTGAAATCGCAACAACCCACGTATGATTTGCAAAATGGTTTGTTTCAGTGTGAAATGGGGTAAATTGTATTAAATGGGCCAAACATACAAACTCACTGGTATGATCCTGATTCCAGCGCCATGTTTATTTAGTTTCTTGTGCATCAGTCGACTAGAGGAGCGGTAACTTGAGAATGGATGACACATACTGAATCCTCTCTGCCTTACAGTACGCCAAGCTGGCCATCTCCCTGAGGGTACCTGGAGGGGGAGGCAAGAAGAAGAAGGCTGCTGCAGCGCCACAAGGCGGTGCTAGTGGGACACCGGCGCCCGCCGAGGAGGATGATGATTATGAAGGAGGGTTGTGTTAGCCTTTTTTATTCACCAGAGTGCTGACTCTACCCAGCTCCTGCTTCTCTGCACTCTCTCAGTGCACAAGTAGGTAAAAACCTTTACATGACCATTCAGCTCTGAATGGCCTTTATTTCAAAAAAAAAGAAGCAATCCCAAAATCCTATTACAGTAGGTGTTACAGTGCAGAGTCCACCACTGTCCACATTAAATATAAGCTTGAACAGCCTTTTAATTTGTGTACAGTTTTATGGTGGATCCTCAGTGTGATAAAGAAAAAAAAATCATCCTTCAATGTTCAGAAGCGTATGAAAGTGGATCAGATGTAAATGTTTTATTATTTTATGTCTGTGTAAAATTTGGCTGCTCTTGTTTGTGGGTACTCCTCAGATTCTAACATCGCTATAGTTGTATTGAAATCAAAGAAAACTAGAAATATGTCTTATATGAGTTGATTGATGTATAGATGTTTATTTGTACAGAATTTAATTTATTCAGTATTATTTATGCCTCTG
The DNA here is from genome assembly GCA_900302555.1 of Myripristis jacobus. NCBI lineage: Eukaryota > Metazoa > Chordata > Actinopteri > Holocentriformes > Holocentridae > Myripristis > Myripristis jacobus. Next base: position 64,730 of record OMLB01006957.1, on the reverse strand, counting down.
GCTTGTTGAAGATGTTACTGGAACTATATGCAAATCAGGTCTTGTCTTTGTTGCTGCATGTGTATGAATTAATAAAAAAAGAAGTATAAATCAATTTTAAAAAAGTATACTGAAATCAAAATCTATGAATTTGAATAGCGATGGTAAGTAATAACCATTGCCATCAGTCTTGAGCACTTACTAAGTTAATAAAGAAACATGCTACACAATACAGTTCCTTATGACAGCTTGTGGCCAGTTGTAGACTGTCTTGATGTGTCTACCTCAAGGTGTCTGTTATCATGCAAAATCTGTCATCATATCCAGTTTCCACAAATATTGTAACACTCCTCAAGTTAGAGTGACCTAAACCAGAAAAAGAGGGACCATGCGGTTATGTTTTTTGTGTTTTCTCTTTCTTTCTTTCTTTCTTTCTTTTTTTTAAACCTTGATTTCCATGATTTCTTTGAGTCGGTGTCATTCCTTTTTAGTGCTAAGTCAACCGACTTATTGCTCAAATGTGGGATCACTACTACAGCAACTTACGACAATGTCACTTGGTTTACTTTTTTGTGATTTTTTTTTTATTATCATTAATTGTGCTGTTGTCTACTTGTATATTCCTTGGAAGCATAGTCCCTAGATTTTGCACATATCAATAAATATTTCCTCTGTGCTCCACCGGTGTACGTATTATTAAATATATGAGACAAACATACCATATTCTCAAGACTGAGAGCAGTTGAAGGTGTTTGTACCAAAATGGCCAATAATATACATGTAATGAAGCTTCTCAGAACCTTCTCTTGGATGAAGCTCCTGCTCATTTGAAGCTCCATCCCTGGTAAGCAATGTCTTTAGTCCAGTTTAATGCACACTAGAGCTACTTTGGCGATGTTTCCCAAGCAGGAACTTTGTGTATCTGTGCATTGGTAATATCAAAGCTGGACTTGGAGTGTGCATGAATTATGCCACTGGTGAAAATAAAAATGTTAAAATCTTCAGTTTGTGGAACATTCAGTGTGAAGCTGGCAGATATATCACTGAAATGTACCATAGCTTGAAATCATAAAGTAGTAGCCAGACAGCTCTCTAAATCGGAATTCTTAAAGCAACAACTGCATTGTAATATATCACTTGATCTGTAATTAAACAGAGCTGAGGCAGCAGACGATCCCCTAAGTTCCCAGGTTCAGGCTAGAGCAAATGTTTTGTCCAACATTTCTCCTGTTGAAGCATCTGAGCAAGCCACTGAATCTCAAACTGCTGACTCATTGTAAGTCACTCCAGCCAGTCAGCAAAATCCCTGCGTTATAACTGCTATTACAATTCATGGAAAAAAGGATGAGCTTTCTTCCAAGAGGAAACGGCAACTAAATGTGAACCTTGACACCCTTCCAGATGCTTTATTTGCAGATCTCAACCCTTATTTTAGCACATTGCCTTAACATACAGGTATCATTCCACCCCAACCCCTCCCCTAAAATGGTATGTACATGTAGAGAAAATTAGTCATGACAATAATGAAATGTTTCTTTCATGCTACAATGTCCTCTAATGCATAGTTTGGACCAAAGGGCTTCAAAAGTTGAAGCCCCTTGTGTGAGCAAAAAGGTTGTTTCGTCTGTCTTTATTTTTATTTTGCTGACTGAAAGCTTGGCTTTGGGTGCCATAGTGTTCATGAGTTTGATGTTAAAAACAGTGAAAGGTTTGCAAGTGATGTGCAAGAGTCTACTACTTGATGCACATGATACCCTGATTCAAAAATAGCCCTCCCCTGGGCGAGACTCTGGCCAACCAGGAGATAATGCAGAATATGATTATCAATTAATCCCATTCACTGTGAGGAAAAAATGTCCAAAGTGATTTCTTAAGTTTCTTAGAACACAGCCTCGAACTGTTCCCTTGTGCAGTTCACATACCAGGCATATAGTCTAGTGCACCAGATTTTCCAACATTATCCACAATATATCTCATGCCATTTAAATAGTTCTCTATTTCATATTCTTGTAGATCCATCAAAGCTTACATATTGTGTATTATGTGTCAGCTCTGAACATCTGAACATACACAATGAATATCTGTGTTAATTTCCTCATGGTGAAAACAGCTCTTCCTGAGAAAGATATGTAGTTGATAACTGACAGTCTCAGTTATTCATATAAACAAAATAAGGCAAGTAAAGATTGTCTGATGATGTATTTGCGTTGTGCCTCTGGATTGGCTCTCTTATAGCCTCTGACGTTTACAAAAAGAAGGGGTGTATGTGTAGTATATTCAGGTCAGACACGGCCTTTTCATTCTGTCCACATCCTTCAAAGCAGCCGGTCTTGCAGGATGAGAGCTCGATATTGCACAACCCCACAATCCAAGAGTTCCAGTTGGAGAGAACTGAAAATATGAGTTTGTGCTCATGTGTTTATTATTGTGTACATATTGGTGGGAAGCCCTTAATTAACACTCTACCACCGCCGTTAGAGCTGATGAGTAAAAAGACAAAGACCAAGTTAGTCCTTGACTGTTTTGTGCACCCACAGTGGGTATACAGGGGAACTGACAGCTGCTCACACCAACAGAGCGATTTAGCGACTGTATAACCCGACCACCCAGTATCACTGAATGTGGGGCCCCTGTCTGAAAGCTCTGACTCGGTTTAACTAGTCATGTCCCCCACATCGTTGTGCGAGCAGGAGGTTTCACTGAGTTTTCTCCCGGGTCCACTTGATCATGGTCTCCGGCGAGCGGTAGAGGAAGATGAGTTTGGCGTACATGTCCTCTTCCAGGTCCAGCTCCCCTGTCTCTCGCACCAGGAAGATGTCGGTACACAGCTTGAGGATGCGATCCACGTTGGGCAGCTCCTCGAACATGATGGTGTGGGAGATGCCGCTGAAGAACTCGCGCACAAACTTGCCAATGACCAGAACCACTGAGGCATACAGGCCCATGATCCTAAACGAGGCGGAGAGAAATGGAATTAGACAGTGTTTAGACTTTGGACGGCTTCTTGAAAAAGTGATATATAAATAGTTTTTGTTAGTAGAGAGTCAGCAGATGGTTTATGGCAGAGAGTGACAGGGAAGAGAGAAGCAGCGACACAAGGAAAAGGTCATGTGCCAAATTTGAACTGATGTTGCAAAGCCACCAGGGCTTGTGAGAGGACCCTTTCATTGCCTCACCTGGTATGCACAAAGCACCTTAAGTAAACACATGGCTATCCAGGTGTGTCTAACCACATCCAACAAACCCTAGAGGCATTTGAAATTAACTGATCAAACCAGTGTTTATTTACTAATTAAGCAAACACTGATATAAACACCAGTATAAACTTGCGGTAAACTTTGGTAAAGAGTCAAGTTTCTGCAGGTTGGAAATTTGCAAGTCAGAAATGAACACAGCAAATTATCAATAGCCAGCTTACTCTGTGCAGGGAAACACCATTAGCCCAGCCTGTTTACTCACTGTAGGTTGCTCTAAATAAGAGTGTAAGATAATATCTAAAATGTAAAATGCTTCATAAATGTGAATACAAAGGCAAGCCCCAGATGAAGTGCAATGGCAGTAGCTGCAACACCTCCACCTGCAAAATGGAGGTTTTTCAATGCACGTTATTCAGTCCACGTACCCATATCCAGCCAGAAAGCCCAGGCTGGGCGGGCTGACTTTGTCACTGAACACGTAGATGTGCAGACCCTTATCATACTTATGATTGGTGTTGCTCTTTTCTATTGGACCCAGTTCTGCCTGGTTGACAATCCACCACTCCTGGATCTGTGAGTCATTATCCCGACGCTCCAAAGACACAGTTAAGTCCATAAACACGTCATCTAAAAAGGATGGATGACAAGAATGTAATTTAACCCAAACAAAACTTGATAATATGCCTCAATAGCAACACAGTTTTATTACTCAACATACAGTAGATATGTTTTGGAAAAAAATGTTTGTGATGATTCTGTCACTAAAAACACCATTATTATGTTATGGTTTAAAGATGACTCAGCCCTAAAACAGTAGCCCATAAAGCGTTGCTCATTCATGCATACAGTCTTTTAGAATAGGTGTCAAATTACAGAAATTCACACCTACGCACACCTACTCTTTACTTTGCTGTCACCACATCATGCAGCAGCTGTGCACAGTCAGTCCAGTCCATACAGTAACAAAAGAACATGGAGGTCAGAGATGCTTTGACAAGTGATACCTGCTCCAACTTTATGAAGCTGGTTAACGGCACTGGCCTCCGAGTCGCTGGGCGCTCTCAGATAACGTGGGAACATCTCTTTTAAGACCCTGCAGAGGACCAAAGCACAGCAGGCTGTTACTGAAACTGCATTTGAAATTCTCAGATTCTCATGTGGCACAGATTTTTTAACAGACTTTAGGCTCATGGTTTTGCATGTTGGTCACATATTAACTAGTGTCCTCTGTGGTGGCAGTGTAGAAAGTGTCCACTTTCCCCAATTTCTATCATCCCGTCTGATTCTCATAGTTCTGTAAATAAAATATCCATCCATTGCATACCCATCAAGGGCTGATACGTTTATTTGAGGAACATTACCAATTCCCTCTGAATTCATTTCAGAAGTTGGTGTGAAGTGAAGAATCAACAAGATTTCAGCAAACACCTGCTGTTATGTTACCATGGTGCAGTCTAATACAGATCTTGCTCTACGATCATAAAATGCCAAGTATATAAACAAATGCTAAAGAAGTGGAAGAAAGGCTAAGAAGAGAATAACCAGCCAGTATACTCACACTTGATTTGCGGTTCCGTTTAACACTTGAATGAGCTGCTTCTTTGTGTCGTCATCTAGATGTTTTACCTCTTTTCCTGAGGCTATTTCAGCCTTAGCACCAAGACTGAGGTTCCTGATAGGATCACGATGACAGGGAGAAGATATTGATATGGTTAGGACCTTTCACATAAACTGCAAAACTGTAGCTGCCTCTTACAGGAATACATTTTTTGATTTTTAATTTTAGTCAATTATTTTTCTTCACCAGCTAAAACTTTGTAGCTAGGTGTCATATTTTAAACAAGGAATAGTCCTAGTAAGCTTTCTTGGGAAAACTGATAGACTGTTGTGCAGAAGAATCAGAATAAGGATCAGAATAAAATCATGTACAAGAAAATTTACAAGACTATGTCAAGAACACAGTAGGAACACAGTCCATACTAACATGATGCTCAGACAACAGGCCCTGACATTCATTGCAAGAAACAGACAGTTGACTTAGCATATTGCTCTAAATAGATATTGAAACATACTGTACTAAACCCCTCTGTGTACTCAGGAAGTGTGGCATGCAATAAAAGCACCTAAACTTGGTTTACCCACTTTTTCATTTGTGGATTAGAGTTCACAAACCCTTTTAGGTTGATATAAATACATATGATGTAAATTCCTAGTGTACAGCATATTAAGTAACATCAAATGGACTTATATCTTATGAAGACAGGGGAGTTTACGGTGGAAAAGCATAAATACAGTGCTGTGAAAAAGTATTTGCCCCCTTGCTGATTTCTTTTTTTTTGCATATTTGTCACACTTAAATGTTTCCGATCAAAACAAACAAATTTTGATATTAGACAAAGATAACGTGAGTAAATATAAAATACAGTTTTTTAATGATGATTTCATTTATTAAGGGAAAAAGGCTATCAAAACCTGAAAAAGTAATAAGACTTAAATCCAATTGAGATACTGTGGCATGACCTTAAACAGGCCTTTCATGCTCAAAAACCCTCCAATTATTTACAGAATTAAAACATTTCTGTAAAGGAGAGTGGGCCAAAATTCCTCCACTGCGATGTAAAAGACTCATTGCCAGTTATCGCAAACGCAAATGACAGGGCATGGTGCAAGATAAACAACTAACTGGTGAACACAGTGTATGTACTTTATAGCTCCAGATACATATGGCATTTTATGGCTATGTACCTTTGAATGGACCAGGACACTGTGATGGGGAACTCCTCGTTAGAAGAGTTCAACATGTCCATCAGGTTGTTTCTGCTAGGAGGGCTGATGGTCCACAGCGAGTTTGAGCTGCCCTTCAGCTCAGCGATGGTCAGGTCCTGTGCCGTGTAAGCCTCCAGCCACTGCAGCGCTTCCTGATTCTTGATTTTTTTTTTTTTTACACAAAATGAAGTTTAATGATTTATTGAGAACAACTCAATAAGGTGCTGTAGACGAAATGATGTGACAGGAAGGGAAGAGATTTCCTTTTAGGAAGCAGAGCAGCAAGAGCACAGGGTCTGGATTTGATCTTTAAATATATCATTTCAATAATTGTATCTTGCAGTTTTTTAAAATATTATTTTGGTAATTTTCAGGAATTTTTTTGTCTACTTTTGGGGATATTTTCCCTCATTTTCTGATTTTTTTTTTGGTGCTACTTTTCTGGTAATTGTTTTGCTCTCTTTCTGCAAATTTTCCAGGATTTTCTCATAATTAATTAATTAAATTTTTTTTTTTTTTTTTAATTTTCCC
>OMLB01006957.1:37267-58237 GCA_900302555.1 Myripristis jacobus | reverse complement strand
TTTTTGATAATTTGCCCTTCTTTTTTCCACATGCTTTTGAAAGAAATCAAGTGAATTTGCTCAGGTTTCAAAAGGTAAATAGCTTCCATTATTTTGTCCCTATGACAAATGAATTTACCTGAACTGAAATTGAGGTGGATACAGATAATTATTTTATTGCTACCACTTTTTCCAGAGCTTTCCAGAAAGAAGGGAGAATACTAAATGACCTATTGTTACTTTCCTCATCAGTAGCTCCAGATTTAAAAATTGGGATTACTCTATCCTGTTTCCACCCATCAGGGAACTTCCCAGATGTGTGACAGAGTATGAGTGAGAGGTGAGTGAGTGGATCTACCAAAGTGTTACTGTCTTTTTTTCTTTTTTGCTACAAATGCCGTATCTGGGTTATAAAAATGTTTTGAATGACTATTAACAAATGTATCTATAATTTTGAGTTCCTACTCAGTTTACTTGACTCAACATGACCAGTTCAAAATGAAAGATGAAAGTGATCTTACCTTATCAAATTCCTTCCAAATTTTCTTGAGATCTCCTTCACTCACATTTTTCAGCTGTTTTTGCTGAGCACTCATGGTGAAGATAGGCTGGTGAAAAAAGAAAAGAGAATGGACCAAAAACACTTCTAATGTCTGCATGGAATGAACTCATTTCTTTTTGATCAAACTTCACATCCACACATGCTTGTTTTCCCTGTCATCAAAATCCTAAGAAGGCAATGTTAGGGACAGAACTTATTTTACCCCAGAAACATCTAAAATTAGGCATTCATTCAGTTGCTGAACTTATGTGAAATTAGATTAAGGCAATGAACAAGCCTACTTTCAGGCTGCACCAGTTCCACAATCACAGGCATTAAAGTCACTCTGAGCTCAGACGCTGCAATACTCCAGAAAGACACCCTGGCTTTTTTTCTCTCTTAATTGGATCCCAGTAACAAAATGATTACAAAGTCTAACTTCTACTTCTAAACACATACTCACATAACACACATACAAACTTTGGATGTCTATCTGTTGACTGTAGTTTGTCATTTCTATTTCTCTATTTCTTTGTTTCTTGGTCAGTACTTGACAAAGCTGATGGAAATGGCATCTCAATAAATTCCACACTAATACATTATTTAAAATAAGAGAAAATAAGAAAGCAGTAAACACCACTGCTCACATCTATAAAAGCCAACGCTACATCAGTGGAACAATTCTTTGAATGAATAACGTAGTGCATTTATGTTCAGCGTGCCACCATACAGGGTCTTATCTTTATCTTTTTATGTCAGGTCATGCTACACTTTGTCCTGCACCTACAGTCTGTCTGCACCTGCAATGTGTCAGTCTGTTCCGCACTGTGTGTCTGTCTGGACATGTGGTGACACCGAGTAACAAGACCAAATTTAAAAATTTACTCTATTACTATATAAACATGATCAAAGATGTTTAATGAAGACATGTTTAATTTACAGTTACTGTAGTTTCCCACTGGCCATTACAAGTGAATCTCCCATTCACTTATAATTAAAAACTTAAAAATTGAATGAGCCCATTCAATTTCTTTAGCCCATTTTTTTGGAACTTTTTACTGGACCATATTGTCATACTATTTTTTTTTTATTTAAATATTTACACTGACATGCTTTGACTATGTAGCTTATTTTTCCCCACTGGAAGCTATTATATTTGCTACTACTGGAAAAGGCTTAATTGTAATTGGTAGATGTTTAAATCCAGTAAACACTAAGCAACTGACCGAAACAAAAGGAAGTGGAGGGGCAGCCTCTAGTTTGGAGAGGCAGACTATTCCTTCAAATATGAATTCAAATGGTCAGTGTAGTCCTCAAAGTTATATTCTAAATGTACACATTTTCATATATATAGATAAATATCACAGAATTACAGGAAAGGCACTTTTGAAAACATTCTGGGGGAAGGCTCTCATCTGGACCCTGCCGATGTCTGTGCCATGGTTATGCCCTTTTTATCAGCCAGATAGGTTGCAGAGTTGTGGGGCATATTCATTCACTACACACTCTTTCATCGAAGCTACATGTACTTGTAAACTGACATGAACACAATTCTTATTCTTAGCCAAAGTATATCTGAGGAGAAAATCATAGAAAGTGAATAATATGGGCGCTTCAACACAGTTCTGGCTTTGAGTTTGAACACTGCCCGCACCTGAAAGCCGGCAAGGGTGATTGTGAGGGAGACGTCCTGAGGTGTGTTGAGCACTCCAGCTACAGACTTGACGAGGGACATGAAGAGCAGCGGGAACCAGACAATACAGATTAGCAGCATCACGATCATCCCTCCCATCCCGTACTTCACCACCTTCTTCTTCTTCTGGCCACGAGGCTGAGGGTACCTCTGTGAAAGGACAGGAAAAAGACCGTACATCATGCAAAAATTATGTCACTACCAGTGTCGGGGGTAAGTAATAAATTGATGCATGAGTTTTTCTTAATTGTCTTTATCTTTCTTTGATTGTCTCATTTGTTAGCTCTATCCTTTTTAAAACGCAGAGAAAAGCTAAATTCCGCAGCATTGTGCAGCAAACATACAACTTTAAAACACAATCCCAGTCAGTTTGACATAAGATTGGCTAGTAATTGAAAACACACTTGGCAGACTATGTTTTTGAAGCAATCACCCTTATTAGTAATTTTTAATGTTATTTTTAGAGTAACTTCATGACAAATTAAGTAAGAAAGTAACTAATTATGTTAAAAAGTAACTCTCACCAACACTGTCCGTTACTGTACCTGGATGAAGGCTGTTCGGGAATATTCTGTTATTTACACATTATAGTGTTCTGTTAGTCCTAACTTTTACTGTCCTGATCCTCAAAAAACATATCATCTGTTTTCATAAACACTGGCCTTCTTATTTGATATAGATACAGGAAAGGGTGAGCCCCTTACAGTTTTATTTCAACCAATTTTGCAGGCAATTTCATGTCACAGGATTGTTATTCTTTCTGATCTTGAGAGAAAAGCCAATTGAAATTTCAACAGAATTAAAAAACTATGTGCTTTGGGTCTGCAAGTGACAGTCCCACACTGGTCAAAAACCAAAATGATCAAGACCTTTTCAGACTCCCTCCAACATTTGAGAACAAAGATGTGAGCGTAGATGTCCTCAACACAGATCCAGCTGGAGAGAGACAGTGAGGTGTCGGTCCAGACCCAGTCCATCACCGCTCTCAGCTCTGTCAGGAAAGGCACCAGACGGAACCTGCGGGCAACAGTCACATCTTAGTTATCCTGTTAGAAAAGGGGGCTTCAAAAAAATCAGATTCAACATCACTAATTACTAAAATACATGATTTAAGGGTTTAAAGTAATCTCATTATTCACACAACTGTACTTCAAATCTGCTGTGCTGAATAGCAAAATCAAATGGAGGAGTCAAAAAGAATAGGAGGAATGCATGCCAGTGATGACTTCTCCTTTAATAAATGTCCCATGAGCCTGGATTATTAGAAAATAAAATAACCCTAGGCTATCCAGATTCTGTCCGTCCCCTATTTTCAGTCTTGAAGCACTAACAAATTGATAAACAAAAACTTGACCAGACATGTTTAGCCAGTTGGAAGGAAGGATGCATTTCCAGAGTGACTCACCCTTGAAACAGGAAGAGGTTGACATAATTGTAGCTCTTGGTGAGAAAGTTTCCCAGGACGCGAGTGGGATAACCGCAGCGGATCTGATAGGCTGAAAGGCCAAAGTAGATGCACTTGACAAAATACCACATTTGAGCAACCGTGTTCTCGCTGAAACGCCTGAAAGTGAGAGAGAGAGAGAGGCAAAACAATTTGAAACATTGGAAAAAATATATGTTCTTGGCATGTTTTACAGGAAAGTCATTTTAAATACAACATAGCCTTTTTACAAAATATTGGAGTGACATCACAAAACATTTTAAAATTTCTCAATGTTTTGCAAAAATAATAACTGGTTTCCAGAGAAAAGTGGGAGCAAAAACTATTTCCTGCCAGTTTTGAACGTTTACATCTCCACCCTCTTCTGTAAACTCAAACTCTGATGAGGACTGTTACACATCACTTTCTGAGATGGAATGCTTTCAGACAGGCTTTTTGCCTTTATTCATGAGGGAATGACATGTGACAAGGTCCCAGGCCAGATCTGAACCCTGGGTGAGCCAGCAGCATGCCTCAAACTTTAGAAATTTAAGTGAGGTTATGAGGTCACTCAACATCACTGCCTTTAATACTAAATACATCCAAAGTGACTTGAGAATGAGTTCCTACTTCTCTGTGACTCCTGGCAGGATGAAGAACATCCAGAAGTGGATACCGAAGACCAGGAAGACCTGGAAGATGACCTTGCCCATGACAGTCTTTCTGAGGTAGAGCGCCCGGTCTACCACCATGGTCCCAAACTGGATCAGCACCATGACCAGGAAGGGTCCCGGCACCTGATCCTCCGACAGAGATGACGTGATGTCTGCTGCCGAGTGTTTCTAGAGGAAAGGAGGAGATTCTCAAACATTAACTTTTTCCATTGATATTGTAGAAAAAATCTGAATGTGTTTCTGGAGTCAGACAAAGGGATTTATGGACAAAGCTGAAAGATGATTTCTTCTTGGTACCATTCATTCTCATGGTTGTGTATTCCACTGAATGTAAATTTTTAAACCTACACCAAATGCCCAGAATCCAAACACAATGATGATGAAGTCGACGGTGTCAGCGAGGAACATCAGCACATAGACGTCTGTTACAGCACTGTACTCCGGATGGATCAGGTTGTAGAAGAACTGGCGAATGGGCCGGTAGATCTCCAGGGTTCTACAGAGAGCAGTAGTTGATAAAAACAATAATTTATTTTGAAAAAAGAGCTGAAACTGGTCAAGAGTCCAGGAAATTGTCTGCTATTAAAAATGATATCTCAGACACCAAAAATTAATGGAAGGCATATCTTCACACTGTGTTCAAACATTAAAAAAAATAACCTGATTGGTCTAATGGGAATGTAATTATAGCTCAAAATTTTAAGTCATAATATCTCAGTACTATCTATATCTCAGTCTCCACTGGTCTGATTCTGACAAAACTTGGACCCATGATACACTGTGGCACTGTGTTCTGGTGTTATCAAAAATTACAATGTTTGACTTGGTGAGGACGCTATAATTTAAGGTCTTACCGCTTGATGGCAAACTTTTTCCCTTTGATGAGCTGCTCCCTCAGCTTCTCCATGATCATCTGTTTGCGGCTCTTCTGCCGGACACCGGCCTCGCTGCCGTCCCTCCGGCTGCTGCTGCGGGAGAGGGTGCTTCCTGTGGAAACCATTTGCATTTCTCGTCGTAAATGAACCATGACATGTTACTTCCACAGGCTGAGATCCTCAAGGAGACAGAGACCTTCTGGTCATAAAGAGGTCGAGGATAAAGAACAGAGATGCCCGGGTTTTTTTGTTATTCAAGGCCCAAGAGCTAAGAGCTAATCTCTACATGAAAACATGTTTTCAAAAAGGTTTTATGTAGTTGTTTATTAAGTATGCCTATTTTATTATTCCTTTCCTCATGCTATTTGTTGCTAATTACAGTTTTATTATTTCATTGTCTGCAGTTTAACTTCAAATAAAGTTCTTTCTTATTTTTTATTATTGTTATTCCTATTTGTGCTGCTATTCCTGTTATCACCTTAGACCTTAAGTGTTATTCAGGGGAAGATTAATGCATACAGTGAAACTACCCTTCCTGAATAGTCATTTATGATGGAGGGGAGGTGTTACTCATTCAATTTTCCAGCCCTGACTTTCCAAGTCAGTGTGGTGATTTGAATCATACAAAATCCCAACACTGGAGGACAAAAGCAAATGTTCTTTACCTCTCTTGGACCTGACAGAAGAGCGAGCAGATCGGTGAGAAACATGTGAGCCTCCGCTGGAGCTCTTGCGGCGCTGGTAGGTCTGCTGTTGGGGGAAGGGCACCTGAACATGCCCTGAATCTATAGACGTCCCGAAGTTGATGGACTTCATGGTTTGGGTGGAGCCTTTCCTCTCGTGGGTCAGGGACGGAGCAGGTTCCTTCTCTTTCTCACTGTCCTCCTGGCTTTTCCCCTCATCCTCAGACTCGTCCCGATGGAGGAGCTCTTTCTTTTCTTTAGGGTCATCCTCGTCCCAGAGACCATGGCACTGGAAATGGTGAAATAAAAATGTGTCACATTACATGCCCAATCGATTTTCAAGACTGGTACTGAAAGTGCAGTTCAACAGAAAAAACACAATCAAAACATTTCTCCAATAAAAGACTAATTAAACTAGTGGGTTCTGCACTCCATAGTTCATAGGTTCTTGTAAAATCTGACTGTAATGCAGATGTAATGCAGATATACATGTATTTGATTATTTACCTGGCGAATATTGCCTGTTATCAAATATTGAATATCGGCCATTCAGTTCCGTAAAAGCTCCATGAAAGAAGTAACATTTAATTTTCAATTAACTGCCTGATAATGTTTTTTGTGAATTAGCTCTCAATTTATAGGTTGTAAAGTATCCCAGAATTTCTGTACCTCTGAATTGGTAGGTTGAGTCACCTGAGAGCTGTAAACAAACATTTTCTTCATCTGGGTTTCAATGGAGAGTTTTAGTATCACAGGAAGGTCTAAATGCTGCTTGAAAGGTTTTCCACCTTGCCAAGAATATATTTCCTCAAGAAACACTGAATATTTCTGTTAGGCATAAATATGGTCAAATTTAAACGCTGAAAATGATCAAAATGTATCAGCTATTTGCATACAAGATTTTAAAAAATGTAACAGCATCGACTTGTAAAAATCTCTTTCTATCCTTCAATCCATAGTTTGTCTGAACTGAACCATCTCTGGGAACAGTTACCAGAATTTTATGTGTAGGTATGTAATGTAAGACTGATGTCTAGGCTAACAGTTTATTTATTTTCTGTGTTTGTAGGCACCTTCAGGATGGATCTGTGGAAGAAGAGAGCCAGTAATTGGACCAGGTCATAGTGGACATAACCGTCCTTTTTCTCCACACCAATGATGTTGGGAGGGTGATACGGTTTATTCCTGTTCTGCTTTTCCTGGTTGAAGGGGAAGAAGCCAAACTGGAAGAAGTATTTGATGACGATGGTAACCTGAAAAGAAAACACATATGAATGCCAGTGGAACAGTGTGAATTACAAATTACTGTAACATAAAACCTGCACTGGGGCAGAAAGTGGCTCTTATTTAGCTATTATTCAGTTATTATTCAGTTATTATCTTACTATTGGTTACTTAGATCTAACAATAAAAACTAGCATAATTATAAGCTTGATTTTCAGTGATTTTACATTTTAGATTAGTATATGCCGTAGCAAACCTGTGTCAAATACCAGCAACAAGTAAGTTTGCTTTAACCCACAGAGGCCAGCTGATGGGTGGGATTTCCACATCAGGACAGGTCAGATAGTGTCAGTTATCTGAAGTATAATGAATTCATATTCTTTTCTGTCAATGTCTTAACTTCCTGTCATTTATCATATTGAGAAAGGCTGAAACAAATCATTAAAGGTATAGGCAAGGTTTACAACTTGGTCCAGATCTGTACCATACATGCAGAATTCTATTCCAAAACGGGATATCCATCCATCAAAAAATATGTCATCCACACTTTATTCCTTGTTTGATGACTGGCTGGCTAACAAAATAAGACCAACTGCAGACTACACCTGCCCTATTTTAGAAACTTCATGAACTTAAGTATTTATACCTCAGTATAGACGATGGCAGTCATCCAGAAGCGTTTGCTGGGCCGGGGCACAGACAGCATGGCCCAGAGGAAGATGGTGATGGGAAGAACCAGGGTGACACAGGAGGCGGACACCATGTGATTGATGATGATGACCAGGTAGCAAACCATCTCTGAGTGGGCCACCAGCATGTTGTACAGGGCATAGCAGAGCTGGAAGATCAGAGGCTGGCCTTGGTAGAATTTGTCTGACTTCTCTAGCTCCTCATCGTAAAACATCCTGGGGAGAGTAAAGGAGAGGGAGGGGTGCAGGCATTTTCACTGAAAATACTGAGGAGAACTTAAATTGTTTGATTATATCTGTAATACCAATGGGTTTATAATTCAGTGTACTTAAAATTCATGTGACCTTTTCAATGCCCCTGAATAATTCTCATTATTCTCATTCTTTTGGCTTGTTTATATGTCATGCAAACGAGACAATGGAATGCATGTAGTCTAAATATGATAATTGTGGGCAAAGTTACAGGTTGCCTCAGGTGTATTTAAGAGTCACACACAATCTGAAATTTGAAACATGCGTGATGCCACAGTTACACAGATAAATCTCCACTTTACAAATGACTGACTGAAGAGCAACTTAAAACACTATCTGATGCTGTTGATTGTTTTCCCCACTTGGTAGAGTTTAGGGCTGAAATTTTCTAAAGTGCCATTAAAGTACTGTTTTTTCAGGCTTTCAGTTCGTCATAAAGCACAAAAGCCATGAATGCTGGAATACAAAGGTGGTAGGCCTGTGCTCATATGAAGTTGTGTATCTAGCTACACAAAGCAAGAACCAAACATTACTTTAAGGGATTATCAACAGGACTCTGCACCAATGCCACTGAAACAAGTTGCTGTATAAATACAAAAATCTTATTCTGTCTGTTCTGATTCCTGTCAAGATTCACACAGATTCTGCTGTTTTTGGACTTACTTATTGAGCAGCAGTTCACTGGCGGTCAGCTCGGTGGTCAATGAGGGCAGCATTAGGTCTGACCTGCTGTCTGAGCGGCTGTCTGGGGTCATTACCATCAGCCTCTTTCTATCCATGTCACTCTCATCATCACTAACTTCCAGACGGTCAAAACTGACTGCCTTGCTGTAGCTAGGAGGAACCTCAGCATCAGATGTTCTGGAGGCGTCTGTATCGGGGGTGTAGAGCAGCACTGCCTGCCCCTCTGTCTGCATGTAGTCCAGCCGCCCTCCCTCATCCTCACTGTCAGTTGTGAAGTCCTTCTCCTGGACAGATGGGGCAGACTCTGCTTCCTCCACCCTGAGGGAGGGGCCCTCATCTGGGCCAAAGGACTCCCAGGAAACCCCATGTCCATCCTGGTCCACTGCTCCCTCCTGACCCTGCTCCTCCTCCTTTTCTCTGGGTTCTCCATCCCCCCAGGGGCTACCCTCAGCCACCTGACTATCCTCCAGCTGCTGGGACTCCCAGGGCCCATGCTGCCTGTCCTCCCCTTGATCCTGCTCGTCCTCCACCTCCTCGATGGTGTCGGTGGTTCCCTGTCTGGAGTAGAGCGTGATGCACTGGGTGGCTTCACTGCAGGGTACAACAATAGCAGGGTTTGAGTAAATTCATATTCAATTCAAACAATTTAGACAGCAGATTCTCCTCAAAATATGAACATTGGAAATATTTTGAAATAAAAATATTATTCCAGTCTACACAGAACATATGAGTGAATTAAGTGACTTCACCTAAACCCTAAATAATACAGAGGTCATTGAAAGGTCATTGCTCAGCACTAACAGTCCATACAATAGCATAGCATAAAGTGTAGGAGGCACAAACATATTACTGACAGGTCCACAGATGACACTATGGAAAAAATATGGATGCAACTGGTTAGGTGAAATGTATGGTGGTTAGGTAGAGTGTATGGGGTGACGCAGAGGCCAGGCACCTGGACACGAGGCTACTCCCGCTGTCTGCTGAGGAGTTGGACATGTCCAGGCCGTACATCTTGCGCAGTTTAGGTCGGGCACGCTCACTTGTTTTGGGAATTGGGCACTCTGGCATGCCATCCAGGTCATCCAGGGTGGATTGACGAGAAAACAGCATGGTAGCCTCAGTAAAGACACTGAGGGGTGAAGAGAATGACAGATGGAATGATGCAATGTCAGTGATGAGTGGATGGTATCCATGTAAGGTGATATGACCTGGGGATTCCCCATATACTGTTTATTGACAATATGACATATAGTCCAGGTCACTTTGTGAAACATGAAAATGGAACAGGAAAATGACGTTGTTCTCATAAGCTGGTTCCATGACCATGAAAAACACAACATGCGTGAAGGTGAATTTGAAGTGAAAGTGAAGGTGAAATGGCTCGTCAGTATGATGTGGTCAGGATACTAATGAGTCCAGTGTGTAGAGCATGGCACAAATGCCGTCACATTAGAGGTTTGATTACCACTGGACATACCCATGACAAATACTTGGCACATACTTTTGCCCTTGTGGGTCTGTAAGTTACTTTGAATAAATGGTACAAATGATTAGAGACGATTCTGACTTGCCACAACGCTGCAAGAAAAAATAGAAAAAAGAAAAAAGACTGATGCTGAAAGGGAGTGTCAATTTTATTAAAAAGATCAGGGAGGCAAAGGAAATTAAGCTAGAATCTCTGCTTTAGTTGTCACTTCTCCAACCTTCTCATCCAGCTCTCCATACCTGGACATGCTGTCTCTGGAGGCCATGGAGTCCTGGCTCTCCATGCGGTAGCCCTCTCGCCTCCTGCGGACCCTGTGGGAGCCTGAGATCGACTCGTCTTCACTGAGTGGATCCAGACTGGACTGCCTGGACATGTTGAGCCTCATGGCCTTCTGGTAGTAGACTTGGATGCTCTCCCTGGATGGGACGTTACCCTGGTAGAAGAAGAAATCATTTAGTTCATTTAGTTTTTGTTTAAATTGTAGGTTTGAACATATAAATGAAAAGCAGAACAAGATGAGAGGAAAAAAATTCAAATTACAGGTACGAGTTTACATAAAAACAGGGTCAATTAACTTTCATTTCACTTTCATTTGATGCAAATATTTACAGCATATAAAGAGCAATCACATAGGAATGAATGTTATTGATTCCTGTGAGGAAATGTGGAGATTGGAGCAGCAAAAGTTTCTATCAGGGAAAAAAGACAGCAGTGTGTTAGCATAAAAATAGAAGACAGAACAGAAAAATATAAACAGGACAATAAAATAAAATTTAAACAATTATCTCTATTGTTATCTCTAAGATCACTAAGTTGCATGGAAGTTACAGTTAACTGTGACTGAAAGTTTTTACAAGCTGTCCTGATTAAATATAGATAAATGCATTTGAAACATGGCCTATACATAAATATGTATAAACATCTCACATAAATATTATATTCTATTATTAAATATTATATTATGCGCTCTGATTCTTATGAATGTCTCCTTCTATAATTGACTCAGTTAAGTGTGAAATGAACACAGCCCTGCTTTTCAAACCAGGTCACAGATTTTTTTTTAGCTCCTCTGTCACATGTCAAAGGTCAGTGGAAAGTTTCACGGTACCTTTTTGACCTCTCGGGTTAGCATGCAGCGCTCGATACGCAGAACGGTGGAGATGTCAATATGCTCTCTGCACATGTCATTCATCCACTTGGTGAAGCTGTCCACGGTGGTCTGGAACAGCACCCAGGTAAACTTAATGATGTTGAACACTCGCTTGATGATGTTATCTGTTGGAGGGCGGGCAGAATTGGAAGCATTTGGATTCTTTAAGAGTTGTTTTTATGTTAAAATTCCAAAATTCAGACACACACATGAAATTTTAGAGCTACACCAGGCAACTTTCCATGCTTGTCACTCCAAATAGCAGCAAAAGGTAAGCTGCTGAATATCCAGAAATCCTGTGGCAGAATGTCAGAAAACTGTGCACACTCATTTTTACCAACCAGACCTTTTATACTGACACTTTGTACTAGAGCTCCGCAATGATATTTTGACCCACTCTGACTTCTACTTTATACCAAAGGACACCAAAAAAAGCAAGATTGGCAAAAAATGTAACATTGGTGGATCTTCCTGAAAAGTTCTCTTGAAGTGAAACTGACCTGGACCGTGAGACTTCTTCTTCTCTTCTCCTCCATCTTGGCCATCTGACAGCTCCCCAACCTCGATGGCCACATGACCTACAGACAAGTCATAAAAATGAACATCTGATGGTGCTTCAAAGAATGCAAAATTCATTCTGACTCCCAATTACTAGTACAGTATGTCTCATGTGTGTCTCCTTTGTCTCTAAAAGTTGCTTACTATCTTTCTTGCTTTTCCTGTGTTTAACTCCCCTGGTGTACTTCTTCCAAAATTTGCGCTTCTCCTTGCCTCGTTCCTTCAGAGCTGTTTTGGGGTCTGTGATCCATGCGTGGTAAAGGAACTGGAGAGAAAGGGGTCAGTTCAAAACAGTTCACCACTGTCATCGTGGAAAAGACACATGGCAGAGTTGATGAGGCAAATTACACAAAAACAAAAGAAAGCGAACCCAACAAATTTTAAAAATAAGCATCTTTCAGCAGAGACAAGGCCCAAAGAACAAATGCTAATTCTGTTTTTGCTTCATTGCAACATTCTAATTGACAGCTCCTCTGTTTAAATTGCTTTGAATTCCTCAACGAAGCAGACCACACGAAAAGGTCAAAACAGTCAGAAATCACATTTCAATTTTACAGAACAAAGCTCCAATTTATGCAAACCACTTCAAGCTATTCAGTTAGGCAACATGCAACATGCAAAAAGAGCCAAGGTCACTGCGTTTCCATTACATGTCAAAATTGATGATTTATGTTAACTTGGGTAAATTATTGCACATTAAGGTAAGGATTTTGTCCTATTGGCATTGCCAAGTGCAACAGTGTACACAGCCACAGTATTGTAAGGCACTTTGGATTAACATATGTAGCAAAAGCATGTGACCTCTATGTGCCTGTTTAATATTTGGTCATGTATGCCAAATGAGAACAAGAAACACAAAATGGAAAGGCAGTTGGTGTGACGTTAAATGTTAACTAGATGGCAAACCCCCACACAGAAAGCAAGCTGTGTTAGATCTAGTATATAAATACCTTGCCTGCCTTGACTATGTACTGCAGTATAGTTTTAGGCAGTTTAATGATAGACTTGGGCAAAGCCAATACAGCAGAGGCAAACTTCCCAATAGCTCGCTACAGAGAGGGGACAGAGTGGGAGAGGATTAGTAGAAAACCATTTGAGTGTGTTATAAATGCTTAACTGTGTTAGAAGACAGTGAACAAGACTGGATTTCACGGACCAGATCCTGGTGAATGTAGATTACTTCATATACAGCCATATACAGATCCATAATACGAGAATGCTGATACAGGTAAATACATAATTGAATCCTGTGACAGAGACAGCTTTCAAAACTCCTTTCCCTCTGGAACTGACAGAAAAGCAAGCCACTCCAGGAAGTCACCTGAAATGCCGACTTCTTTGGTGGCTCATCCTCTTTCTTCTCCTCCTCCTCCTCCTCTTCTTCCTCACTGTCGGTTTCAAACAAGTAATAGTCTCCACTTCTAACCACTGAAGGGCAAAGAGTGAAGTATGGTTATATTCAGAGAGTGAAATTAGTGAACATGAGGCTCAATAAGTGGTCCCCTCCTGTAAGGAAGAGGCAGAGGAATGTTTAAAAAATCCAACCACTAACCATTAAACCTCATTTCTTAATCAGTGGATTATAAACATTTGATTGTATCTGCAACATGAAACATCTGAGACATAGACACACTGTTAAAAGAATCACTCCCATGAGAAGGGGAAGTAACAAAAAGAAAACACACAACACATCCAAAAATGTATGACTGCTTTAAACCTAATTATGCCATTTGTAACAGAATGCACAATGAAGAATGTCTGTACAAACAGACTATTACAGTGGCACAGTTGCATTTAATTGACAGAGCAAGAAATTCATGTCTAGGTCAGTATTAGGAGAAGCAATGGGATAGAAAAGGCTGACTTGTGTCCTTGAACAGAAGAACCACAATGGAGGGACAAGGGAAGATGCTGGGAGATATGAGGACAAGGTATCAAATGACAAAGAGATAAAATGGAGAAATAATTTGAAAAATGTCATGTGGGGTGCAGCAAGATCAAGACATGAGCTCAGACCAAACAGGTAACCACAATATCGATTAAAGAATACTGATATTTTTGTTATTACTTTACCATGATGAGATTTTATAGATGGTGATTTTCAATATTTTAAATTTCAAATTTTCTCAGTTTAGGCTGCATGTTTTACTGTGTTTTTGTTTTTTCCTTGGTAACACCTGTTGGGTGATCATGTCTACAAGCAAAGAATGAATGAACCTGTCACCCTTTTATTCCGGTACTGAGAAAAAAGGGGAGGTAACTTCATATCTTTGCCTTAAAATGTTTCACAACAGAGTGATTCCCTACTGTGGACTCTGCAAGGTAAGACCAGCACTGAACAGGCATTCAGATCAAGGTTGAGCATGACAGAATGTCAAATACAGACCCCCAGCCTTTAGTCATTTTCTCTTAATTAATGACAACCTGTCTATTTAAGGTAACCCCTGTTTGGGCCAGCATTAACACATTTTGCAGACCTCACCACTGCCTCACCACTCACAGGATAAAGTCAAAGGCCTGGGTAGCAAGGGCCCTTAAATAGAGACAGAAAAGGACTAAGGTCTGGAGGCTGCATGTTGGTGCCTTCAGAGCCCGGGGGCAGTATGGGAATCCTCAGCATTCTGGTCAAGGACACAAGGGCCAATCAGAGCGGAAAAAAGAGAAGAGAGGGGGGGGTCAACCTACTGGAAGCATGGTCAACCCACGGCCTCCACCACTGCTTTTTTTTGGTCTTGGCTTTCGTTCGCTCTGCTCCTAAAATTTCACAAATAGATCAATGCAACATTTCATAAACAAATTAATTCTTCTGTGTACTTAAAGATAAAACAAGAACCTTCTCTTTTAGGTCAATCGTTCCAAAATAATGGACAGACTCATAAAACAAAACAGTGATGTATTATTTAGTTATGTGATAAGGTTTATTAGTAGTTCAACAGATTCCCTACAATGGAGTATACTCTCACCAACCTTTGATCAGGCCTATAACAAGCATTCTGACTCTACAGCAACTTTTTAAGATCAAAAACAAAATATTTCATACTCCAAGAGAGGCACCAGCAGCCTTCATCCTACCATCATCATCATCATCCTCCTCCTCAGGATGGATGAGCGTCTCCCCATCTGCAGACTCCTGAGCCAAGCTTATCATCTTCTCCTTCCCCCTCTTAAACTTCTGCTGCCTCATCTTAATGCGCTCCATCCTGATTAGATCAGAGAGAGGCATCAACACTGAGAAAATCACTGACCTAACAGACTGGCCATAAACATCTTTATAAAAAAAGGCTTCATATGGGAATTAGTGCACGCTATGTAGTAGTGGAGTGCTCATTAGAGTGGGCAAGTGGATATTATCAGAACTTATGTGTAACTCCTGAGGTAAGTGGCAGAAACACATTAACATCATCTAGTACCATATACTCTGTGCTGGCCTCCTGGAAAGGGTTTAGATTAGGCCAGGAGCTGGTCTTAATATTGAGAGGCTTTTGAATCCTCTATATATTATCTCAGTTGCTTAATTGTTTTAAATTTGGTTACTTGTGCACTATGAAGTCTGTGTACATTAGCTACTCAAAATCAATTTGAAGCTACTTAAAATACTGAAATGGACTGTTCCCAGCATGCATATTGTTTGACTGAAACCTGAGTAAAATGACAGCAATCAATCGCACACAATATGGGGCAGAATATAAAAAAGTAATGTAAAAATTGCAAAATAAAATCATTGAAACAAATCAAATGATGTGAAAACTGAAAACTCACTGTGAAACAAAAGTATTCATTTGAAATGTGGTTAGAATTTGTTGGTTCTCCAATTAAGTGAAATCCTCTATTTCAGTTTATTTGGTAAATGAGGAGTTATTAGTGACATGGCCAACCCTCCAACACTACAATAAGGCAAAATCTTTAATAATAATCTTAAAATAAACTTTGGAGGCTGAATTCAAACCATCATTTAGTCCTGGATCTTGTTGTGTTGAACCACATCAATTAAATTTAGAGCTACCTAAATCCAGGACTTCTGAAATATGTATATCTAAGTAAGTCGGTGTTAGTCCATCGAAAAGAGACACTTAGACTACTTTTAATGCTTAATCCATATCCAGGAAACTATTCCCTCCTGTCACACACAAAACTACCACCATGCTACGCAAAGTGGCAAAGGATCATTTTTTGGAGACTCACTGTCTCTTCAGCTGCTCCATGGATTTGTGCTCTTCCTCCAGTCTGGCTCTCACTGCCTTCACTATGGTGGCCTGGAAGAGCTCCGCCCCTCTGAAACACACACCCATTAGTAACCAATCAAATGTTAAACTAATAGATATGAGTCTTGTAGTTCCTGCAAATAACCCTAACCCTAACTCTAACCCCAACCCTAATCCAATTATGTGGATTTACAATGCCAGAAACAAGACGATTCAAGTTAAAATACATGTCTGCGAATAAGAAGTTATCTGACATTATGTGAATAGTCCTAAAGCTGTACATATGTATATATCCATCTACTGTCTCAAGAAACTTCACACAAAGTCTAAGAATTATTGCTGTTTTATTTGAGAGTTGTTTGTTCACTTATATAGCTGTTATGATTGACCTGGGGTGGTGGTTAAAAACTACCAAAGGGTTAAATTGGTTCTGATTGGTGTGGTACAGTGTTGATTTTTACACTGACAGACAAACACATGCACACATGCACTTCGCTTGAAGGGTTCAAGTACAGGGACAGCACCCCTGTAACAGGTAAGGGTCTACTATCACACTCTAGGACACACTGACAGATATCAAATTTTCGGCAATAACCAGGCCACTCTTCAGATCTAAGTACCAGCTCCAATGGTTTACCTGGATGCGAGGATCTGTGATGCACGGATATCAGCCACCACATGGAGGAAGTAGTAGCTCATGAAGACTCGTCTCTGCAGCAGCAGAAAGGCAAAGCAGATACTGTCCCAGATGATCCCTGCCTCGTTACGGGGCTGCTCACATTGATTCCCAGAAGCTAGGAGTGATTTATACCACAGACATCATATAATCTGCATACGTAATAGGGGTCAGGAATGAGGGTCAAGGCTGTCAGTTCATGTCTTTGGATGTGAGCTATTGTACAGTTGATGTTAAAGTGTTATTGTAGCAGGTCAATGTGGTTGTGTTAGGACATTTATCAGCATAAAATGCACAGGCACTCAGGGGCATCAAACAAAACAGCTGCTCTGGTATTTCTTGTTGTATGTAAATGTTATTGTTTTGCTGATTTTTTTTTTTTAAATCCATAAATAATATTACAATAACGACTGAACTAACAAAACTGGACTGATCTGAAACAAGATGACAAATAAACTTCAGCTATGGAAAGTAAAGATTCAGTGGTAGTCATAAAAATGCAGAGGGAGTAAAAACACAGTTTGTGACTGAGATAATTGTTTGGTGGTGATACATCTTTCTCCTAATGTTGAGGGAGACATGTTCCACGATGTTGCTATGGAATCCAACTATAGAAATAAATAATACTGTAAGCAGCAAATAAGGTTCAGGAGTAATCAAAACCTACATGAAAAGGTAAAATGACAAGTTAGCTTACATGGGGAAATCTTATACTCCTTAATGGTGCAGGCCAGACTCAACAGCTGGATTAACCAGCACTGGTGCTTTACAAGAGAGTTGAAGTACCCACAGGCTAGAATCTGGAAACATAGCAAAGATGGAAATATATACAATATACATAAATACATAAAAATATGTATGTTAAACATTGAGACGATGAAGTCCTTAATAAAGCTAATGCATTAATAAGTAAATATTACTATGCCAACATACTTGGTTTCATAAAATGGCTGATATTATGAGCTCTGTATCTTAAAATTTACTCACAGACAAAATGTTCTTCATAGTGATTACAAACACATTGTAGGCAATGAGGAAGTCCCAGTAGTGGAGGATCTTTTTGATTGGCTTAAGCAGCAGCTCGCCACCAAAGAGCAAGAAGTAGAAGCAGGCCACCAGGTAGCCCATGCAGAAAACGCTGATGCGTGTGGTTCCCGTGAAGAAGATGATTGTGAGGACAAACCAGAACAGGTAGCTGAACATGATGACCTTCAGCATGTCCAGGTAGGACCTAGAGGACAGTGGTGGGGAAGGTTACATGTGAAGTACTCGTAGGTCAAAGCCACTTTCTTCTATGTATTGTGGTCAATGTGGGAAAATGGTAAATACGATGAATGACAGGCCAGTGGTGTTTTATCAAATGGACAGTAACATATACAAAATAACAGCCCAGCTACACTTCAGTCACTGGACATCAGGTATCGCCACCAATACGTTGCATTAGCACCTGTTAGTAGGTTTGCCACTGAGCTGATTCGCATGTTCCAGTGTAGCTTCTCTGCAAGATGAATCAAAAGGGTTTTTAAAGCTGCACATGGCAATTTTGCATGGTGGCATCTTTAAAAAGCAGTATGAGGAAAATGAAAAGAAAAATTGGAATTCTGAATGCTAGAAATCATGTAACGTGTCACCAGTAAAGTGATCACAGAGCACTCATTTACCAACTTGGACGCTCTGTGATTACTGTATATCCAAGGGAACAAGAGACACAAAAGATGAAACATTGGAGAGTCCACCTTTCACTGGATGGAGAGATCCCTCACTGTTAGAGAGGCAGCTTCGCTCAAATTTCAATTTGTCATTTCCTGTATTGTCACCCAACATCATTATTTCATGGAGCGAGGAAGACCGTTAACGATCGAAAAATTGTTTTAATAAAGATCTAGTTCCAAGCTCTATTCGGTGTGCGGGAGCTTTCTCTTTTTATGAGTTCAGCTTTGATCTATCTGCAAAGCTCCTATTATTTTAAAGGACTAGGGCAACTGTACATGAGCTGTTTGTATGTTGAAAAATCGTTTTACATAAACATGTTTTCTGGGGTGGCCTCTGCTTTATTTCACAGTGTACATGGGAGGAAGAGGAAAGATGGGAGAGAACGGGAGTGGAAAAGACATGTGACAAACCCATGGCAATATAAGCACATGACAAGGATCCAGCATCTCTTCTCATGATGCACCCTTAGGTCCCAAATCAGGATGCATGCTGCTGTTTGCATGGTGAAAGTGAAAACAACATTTGTGCTCATACTGTTGTGCTGTATGCATAATCCACCCATCGATCACAGTTAGTGTCAGGACACCGGTAAGAGATCTAAGTGACTGATCAATGTATAGGGAAAAGGTATGAAACCCGATCCCTGCCATTCACCACAGGTACACTACTGTATGTTATGTGTGTGATGCACTAAAGTGTGAGTGTGAATCTTGCTTTATCATGTGAGAGCCTCTCCTGCACTAGCACCCATTAATATGATGGGTGCAGTGAAAACATAGGAAGCAACGAGCATTAATATGATGGACCTGGGGAAAACACAGGACCACAACAACAGCAACACTGTTAAGGAAGGAGCTCTGATGAAGTGGGTTTGGATGGGACGTTGTGTTGATGGGTCGGAATAGCTGAGTGAGTGTCCTTCTTCATCAGGGGGAGAAAATACCTTTTCCATACTTAAAAGCTATTTATTGAGTTAGAGTACAGGGCAAAAGCGTCTGAGTCGCAGAGTGACGGACAGAGTGTTTTTGTGGATTATGGATTTCTCCCCCGCCCCGTATCCGTAATTTGATCCAGGAGGGAAACGATGGAATAAGTGCAGAGCTGCTGTGGCGTGGACAGACGGGCTGAGCAGCTCTCTTTCTCTCTAGTAGGGCTTGTTGATGGACACAGAGTGCGTTAATAAAAGACTTGTCCACTTTGCGCATCAAAACAGTGGAATGTGAAGAGCACATAATCAATGACTGTGGACAGGTCAGGATGCTCTCGCTGTCTCTCTAAGCCAGTCTCTATTTCCCTCTCCCTCAAAACCCTCGCTCCACTCTTTCTTATGTGCAAGGTTAGCATCTAGCACCACATTAATATGCCAAATCCTGGCCAAGCTTCTGAATCAAACCTAGGTCGGGTGTTCACTAACATCTCTCACTGGTATAACAGCTAAAATGAGTTACTGTCATCTGTCAAAGTTTTATTTTACCTTTATTTATCTAGGGATGGGTTTTGCTGAGCAAGTGTACTCTTTTTCAGTGCCGCCCCGCTTAAGATTTCTACAGTAACACAGGGAGCAGCCAAGTACAACAACCAACTTCTGCACTGGCCACTAGGCAGCACCCTGTAAGAAGCTGGGATGTAAGTGCCTCGTGTGAAGGCACATCAGTGGTATTGTTGAGACTGGGGGAAACATTATCCATTCACTTTTCAAATCTAGATTTACCCAACCAGTGCAGAGATGCAAACCCACAATTTTCTGGTCACCAGCCAGCTACAAAATTATGTTTTGTCTACCGCCATTCTCAGTGAGTCTATAGTTACATTTACACCACAGTCCTTCATGTTCAATTCTGAATTACTTCTCTCATTTTTTTGTTTAACTCTTCATATATATTCTGTATAATTTCAAGATCAAGTTCAGGTTTATTTAAAGCCCAATATCACTGTTTATAGTCTCAGAGGGCTTTACATGCCCACAAATTTACAACAAACAGGACGACGCCCCCTGACTTAATCCTCACAGCAGGAAAGAAGAAACTCCCAAAAAAAAACCAGCTGAACAGGGAAAAATGAGAAGGACCACAGATAGAGGAGACCCCATCCCTGGGCAGACAGGCACGCAATAGGCATCAACCAGACAATATAACAACAGAAGCAACAGGCTATATATCCAATACTGATATGACACATGTGCAAACAAACTACAACAAAAGACCTCACTTCCATTTTTATAGCTCTGCTTGTTCTGAGCACATTTAATAATAATAGGAGGAAATTATATGTATAGAGCACTTTTCAAGCAATAGGCCCAAAGTGCTTACCAAGGTGAACAATTTCAAAACAACAGCAACATCAAAGAACAGTTGCTGCAAGAGCTAAACTTGCAAGCATATGCACACAAGTTAAAAACAGAAACAACATCAGGGACAATCCTAAGAAGTAAAAAAAAAAAAAAAAAAAAAAAAAAAACGTATGAA
>OMLB01006957.1:12764-37247 GCA_900302555.1 Myripristis jacobus | reverse complement strand
AAAAAAAAAAAAAAAAAAAAAAAAAAGACATAAAATCAATGGCTGATTAATCAAGGGAGTAAATACTATCAGTTGTTAAAAGACATTTTGAAGAGGTGACTTTTAAGATGAGATTTAAAAGCAGCATCAGTCTGCTGACCTGATGATCAATGTAAGGCTGTTCCAGAGTCGAGGAGCCAGTACTGCACAGGCTCAATCACCTTTTTTTTAAACTGGACTGTAGAATAGATAAAAGACCCATACTGGCAAAGCTGAGGGGCCATGTGTTACCAATTTGTTACCTGTTACCCACCTACATATTTAGTTGGCTTTGTTACTTTCTCTCAATTGTTGTTTCTCATTATAGTATGCTGAGAAAAACAATTTGGGACACTTCCAGCTATAATGTGAACATAGATAAATGCTGGTGTTGGCTCATCTACCTGCAGTAGATGAAGTCGGGGACAGGGTTGTGGACGCTAAAAGTGGCTGCGTCCAAGTCTCTGCAGATCTCCACGTTGTCTCCAGCCATAAGGCGGACTGCCGCCTTGTTCTCATCGTCGAAGATCTGCCGCTGCAGAGAGGCACACAGCAGGAGCATGAAGTCATCTAGGAGAGGAGAGGAGAGGAGGTACAGGCATTTAAACAAAATTAACATTGCCAGGCTTTGTTCATATCTACAACATGCAAGTTTTAATGAAGGTTTTATTTACAAATCGAAACTAAATGTGCCAATACTTGGTTATTCTTTTTATTTTATTAGGAAAATTTTTCACCCATAAACGTAAACTTTTAAACTAAAAGCCACTTTCCCAGATATTCTTAACTAATATATTAACAACATTAATGGTGTGAATTATTAAAAAGGCCAAGAGTGAATTTAACAACCAATAAATTTTTATGCAATATATTAGCTCTTTAACAACACCCTCTGTGTTTAATTATGACAATGTTTTGTTTTTTCCTCTCTGTATTGTTTTCTGTTGCTCTTATCTGGCTTCAGTTATACAGTACAATACAGTCTACCTTTAAATCACATGTGATCTCGGTATTGTTTTTTGTTAAATCTAAAAAACCTCAAATACACATACTAGCTAGCACAAAAAACAGTGGCGCTAAATATAATTGATTTTTAATGACGTTATTCGATTTAGCTCAAATACAGCATTAAATTCACCAGAAGTACAATACGAGATCACACCACTGTCTTAATAATATATACAATTGTTCTTTTTACCTGTAAAACCAATTAAAAGTAATAATACGAGTCTGTTCAGATCAGTTGTACCACTATTACTATTACTTCTATTGCTGCACAACTGGCAATAGTGCAATTACTAATATTAACGGTTTCACACATTTTCAGATGAGAAGAGGGGTAAAAAGGTTAAAACTTATCCCCAGTAGGACCTAAATGATGATACATACAGATGAGAAACATCGGATTGGGCTCGGTGAGGAAATCGGGAACATACAGCCACTTGACCACATTAGAGTCTGTTGTAGAGTTGGGAAACCTCCAGGGATAGTCTGAAATTAATACATGCACTGTTATCAGAATGGCAGAATTATAAACAACATATGTCAGGGAAAGATAAGCGTTTATCTTTTGCCATTATACAACCGGGTTGCGCTGTAATTGCACCTGTAATGGTGCTCCTTGTGCTTGAGTGTGCACTTTGAAATACTACAAGTTCTTAATAGATCCCTGTTCCAGTAGTGTTGAATAAAGCTGTCAGATGTCCGTTCTTAGGATGAGCAACACAATTTCTTCATGACAATGGAGAGGGAAGCCTGCAGTCCTTCAGTGTGAAAACATACAGGGCTTTTCGTAGAGTAGAGATGGGACAAAGGGGGGGAAACTTGTTGCTAACAGGCCAATTTGTGGTTTGTTTGTTGACGGTCAGGAGAAAGCATTCTTTGGTAATTAAGATGACAGTTCATATAGGACCTTGGTAAATAAGGCCTACAATTACAGGGGTCTTAACCTAGGCATATAAAGTTTTTTGACCATTATAATATTACATTATAATATTACATTACAATACAACATTATTGCTTTAGGTACAATAGGGACATTCTTCAACAAATCCACTGTTCAAGTCTGGAACCATACTGAATTTTGTGATGTAAGGGATTCTGATTCTGAAATATTAATCCCTAACAATTAATTAATTCCTTCAGGGACATCATGGATCAGTCATGGATAATCAGTGACTTTCAAATACTTTCCTACCATACGATTGTTTCCTATGATTTGCAGTTAAAATACTTGACCCAGACTACCACATGTACCTTTACAGGCTGCAGGAGGGATCCCGATGCACACAAAGTACTGAAAAGTCAGCATGCAGGCAAGGAAGCAGCAGTACTTGGGCCAGATCTCAGCGATGGCTTTCCGCCTGCGTCTGTACATGACCGCTATCAGGGCAAAGGCATGAAGCATGGCGTAGAAGTCCATACGCTGCCCGATTACATTGACCACCAACAGCAGGCATGTCTGGAGAAAGTACAGCACCAAGCGAGAGAGACTATGAGACAGGTGTTACTCATTTTAATCTCCCCTCATGTTACAATGGCGTGCCAACATCTGAATTATGAAAGTGAATTTGCTCTTTAGTTCTTATTCAAACCACATACTTTAAGGTCATGAACCATGCATTTTTAGAAAACCAGATATAACCATTTATTTTCAATTTTTTTGTAAGCCCCACAATAGTGTAAGATGTAAAATAACTATAAATTGATAAGGATACATATAAGTACCCAAAGTAGTTTTCCTTGTATACACACTTAGTTTTGTTTCAGTAAAAAAATTCTCATTCTGAAAGTTGCATTTTTGATACTGGTGTGTGTAATATTTTCAACTGTGCACTGTACAGCACTTGCGATCACAACCTCTAATAACTTGTAATGCTGATAGAAAATGAAATAGAACATCATCGCATGTGAGCTCATGTTCTCCCTTTTTAATCTGAACTTACTTCCAGTCCAAACTTGTAGAAGAAGTAGTTGATGAAGTACTTGATGAAACTGACAATGCCGTTGTCCAGGTGCTGCCGTGTGATATCATGAAAGATAATCCTGGCAGCGGGAGGCGATAATTTGTTCCTCAGTCTGAAATATTCCTGATGACGGTAAATGGTCACCTCGAATGCCAGGATAGCCAGCATCAACAGGTTGTTCTGCACAGGTGACAGTGACAGAAAGTGAGAATTATCACAGAATTCTGAGTAAAACAGAGCATGAAGTTCCTTTTCCCTATCTAGGGAGGAAATTCAGGCTTTTTTGTCTTTAGTTGATTATGCACACAGACACAGCTTTTCTAGATAATTTCATTTGCTCAATTTAGATAAAACACCAAAATATCTTGTTTGGGATGTCATCTCAAATACACTGTCATTTTGTAAAGTAACACAGTAATGTAGCTTCTTGTGACTGGGAAATCATAGTTGTCATTATTGTTGTTTACTGTGGCTGCAATTATTTGTTATTATTTTGACAGATTGAGCTTTGATTCACAGTTATTGTGGGAATGATCATTATTGCATCAAAATTTTAGTTTTTATTCAGAAAGTTATTAAAATGATGATATAGTGATATTTTGTAGCGTATTTTCTTACATGTATAGAAAAGGATTTGCATGCTAGGGCACGTCTGCAGTACAACACTACATAATTTACAATGGTATTTTTTCACACATTTCACACAAAACATTGCAGCTCCTATAGTTTGAATATTTAACTTGGCTATACTGCAGTTTTGATCGTTTTACATTTATATTGAATTTTTTAAAAAATGTCTTAATCTGATAAATTGTGCTGCTCCAAGTTTGTTTAATGTACTTTCATGTGTGTGCCTCACTCTTCAAGTGGATGAGTGTTTCCTCTCCTTACCCTGAGGTAGTCCAGCAGGGGGTCAAACTTCTTGAGGCCCACCCAGTTGACTGGATCCACAGGTGCTTTATACAGCACTGAGTTTTGCATCTCATCCTTTTGGTCTTTTGTATAGCTCCCTGGCTGGGAAGAGAAAGGGTAACTGCACATTTGCTTGGGAAATCTGTCAAAATGCATACTTGCTCAAAAGCACACAGAATATGTTTAGCAGATTGAAGTAATTTAGTATAAAAGAAAATTACTAAAAACTAGATGGTTGGTTGATGTGCAATATGTCTATACTTCCTTTTTATTCTGTGATAAATGTTTATATCTATAGACAAGTCTCTTTTGAGAAGTTGTAAAAATGGCATACCTGTACGAATAAAGGATAAATGTAATAAATAACCTACTTACTGAATGTATAATTAGTGTATAAAACTTGGAGAAGTGTCTATTGGATATATTCACCATGGAGCAGTTCTTAGAATAGGAGGTCGGGTCTATAGACTTGAGTTGGTACAACATTTTACAGATGATGATGACACACGTCCAGACAGTGCAAACACTGGAGGCCAGAGGCCGGAACTGGCTGTAGGGCAGAGCAAAGGCCCAGGACGCCAGGAACACACAGTTGAACAAAGACACCTGCTCAGGATACAACACAATGATAAGACAAAAAAAAACAAAACAAAACAAAAAAACGGTTCACTTCAATACTTTTTTCACTTTCATTCATTGCACAGCTGCATGGAGCTAATAATAATAATGATATTAACAACAACAGTATTATGCTTACATGATCCTTCCTTACCTGCTACTGCTAATAATCATCATTTTATAAATCACTTTTAAAAACACAGTTACACAACATTTTACAAAGGTTTAAATACAAGTGGGAAAAATTGGTAAAAAGTTAAAAAAAAAATGTGAGCAATGCACAAACACAAAAAACACTGCATAAAACTAGGAAAATAAATACAAGATTTTAACATAAATTTAAGTCTATAAAAGTGAGTATTATGCTGATTCAGCCAGTCTTAGCTTCTCAAACAGTTTGCTCAATAATCTTGGAGCACTGATGGCAAAAGTCCTGTTGCCACAATTTCAATCCAGACTCTGTGAGAGCTAGTATGACCCAAAGATACGATCTGTTTAGGTTATGGCGTGCTAGACCACCCTTGCTCAGCTTCATTCAATCCAGGTTGGCTCAGCAGTATGAAAGATGAACTTTATCAGTGTGGTACTCTCAAAAGTGCAATTCTAACTTCTGAGTGTGTTTGTTCATGCATATCTTTTCTGTACATACTCTTACTTAAACTAGCCACCTCTTGCCACACAGGATTTCCTCTTAAGTGTGAATGCATCATGCCTAAACTCCAGATGCAAGGAAATGCAAAAAAGAAAAACCTTGAACCTTGAACCTAACCAAGCATGTTCAGTACATGACTGAAAGATGAGCGTTACTCCTCATTGCTGTAAAGACTGAATAAATTAAACTCGCTCATGGAGCACGCAAAGTTTCTTTAATCACATTTCAAGTTACTGCACCTCTTTGACAGTGACCAGGATGATGTAGCAGGACACGATTTTGATGATGTGGATCTCCAGCAGCCACCAGACGAAGAGCTGCAGCTTGTGGAAATATTCCAGGAACTTGAGGAAGAGCACAGTCAGACGGTCGACGACCAAGTGCCATTTATTTCTCAGATCTGAAGGAAGGAGATTGGAACAAGATATGTTTAAATGTATTGAACAGCAAGGAAAATCAACATTGAGGAATTCTGTGTGTTTCAGCTCTTCCAGACCAAATATGTAATTATAGCATGATGGCTTTTGTTGAAAAGCTGTCCCACAACTGGATTTTCCTTTGCATTTAGAGTCACTGGGCTCTATTTTAACAATACAAGTGCTCAGCCTGAAGAGTATGATGCAAGTGCATTTATGGCATGTCCAAGTCCACTTTTGCTATTTTAACAGTGAAAAAAGGCTCATTGCACCAGGTGCATGGTTCAAAATGGATGTACTTATGGTGCTTTTCCACTAGTACCTACTCGGCTCGACTCAGCTCGACTCTACTCAGTTTGTAAGCTATTCCATTACATGGTAGTACTAGGTTCCAAGTGAGCTGAGTTGAGCCGAAATGTGACGTAAACGCCGTGCAAGCCACTGATTGGACAGGGAGTGACACACATGAGAGCAACTCCTTCATGAAAACCAAACCCAGCATTTTTAAAAGAAAACGGCAATGCCGACCATGCGTACTGATCATCACTGAAGTTGACAAACTTGGAACATGGCAAGCAAACCGGTACCGTGGTCAAATGAAGAGGTGGAGACTTTTCTGTGCTTGGCGGTGTGGCCGCCTTGCTATGACGACTCCACTGACAGCGAGGTGGTACTCAATTGTAATGGAAAACCATTGAAACCGAGGTGAGCCGAGTCGAGCCGAGTAGGTACTAGTGGAAAAGCGCCATAGTCTCTTAATTAAGTGGATGTGTTTTGGGCGTAACTTGCGCTAAACCCATCTCCCATTCCCTTTGAAAAGTCCTGTGCGATTGCACCTTGGTGGATGACTATTATAATTGCACATTTGCAAGGTAAGAAGGAACGCTTCTCTGCAAAGGCAATGGATCTGCTCGTGCACAAAGTGAAAGTGCATGAGAAGACCATCTTCGGCAACAGCAGGATACCACCAAAGCTCTCTAAGGTGATGCAGGAATCCGTGTGTGTAACAGGCAGAGTGTGCGCATTGTGCACCCCATCATGTAGGCATATGTTACTATCTTGATAACATACCCTTAAAATAACTGGGAGAACTGCACCACTGACTTCAGACCTATTTTCAGACCTGTGTGTTCAGACCTGTGTTTTTTTTTGTTGGTCAGGTGCACAACAACGGCCTCAACATAGCAATGTGCTGGCAAAGTGCGTGACCATCGCTCAAGACCAACACACCCATGGGCACTAAGATGGGTACAAGTGCATTTGCAATTTACATAAGGTGAGCGCCGGATGAGAAACTGCATCAGTTGGAAACTAGGACCGACACATGGCGTAAGATCCCTTGACTTGATTGACAAGGACTGATGTGATGCTTGTAATTATGCAATCCATTTCAAATCCACATATACAGTAAGTGCATACATAAAAATAAACATTTATACACAATTCCAACCAGGAAACACACTCAGATCAGGAGAGAGATAAGGTGTTTACTGTCAATTTAAAGGGTGTTTATTATAAAAGGAAGTGATGAGTGTGAGAATCTGTGCTTTGGCACACAAAACAGAAATCAGATTTCAGTACATATGCCAGAGCCACATTTCAGTGCCAGGTGTAAAGGGAGTTATGTAACAGCCAAACATCTGTTTTACGTGCATTTTGAAGCTATAAAATGTTGGCTGATGTAAAATTTATTTTCCATGTATGTCAAACTCCTCAAGAATCAATGGAAAAATGCCTAAAATTTGTATGGTCAAGCAAATTCTGAATTGTTGCTTTAATTACCTCAAAATTTAGACTTTATAAGTACTTTTATATTCTCACAAAGGATATAAACCCCAGCAACAGCCTGGTGGTGTATTTTTATACAAAGGCTATATTATTGGGTTTAATAGTGGCCTCATTGTTTGGATAAGGGACTGTGAACATGCACAGCTGATAGCTCACAGCTCATTATAAACTGAGAGGCCCTGTGGGGTTGTGTTTATTACCAATTTTATTTTCTGTGTATACACACAACATTTTAATTTAAAGTCAGTGTTCCTGTCAGTGTAAATATACTTATAGTAAAGCTTGAGTTGTCTTAGCAGAAAAATGAGTACTTGAGCTGCACATACTGTCAGAACAGCAAACTGGACATAAATCCTGCTAAAAACAAAAATCTGCAATACAGGGGATTTTACAACACTGCTTGTGATAATTAATGGGCTGGCTGGTGAGACTGCAGACAGTAGATACTTGGGCGCCTCTTCTGAGTACACTTTGGCCTTTAGGAAATGCATGCGACATATGTCTTCTGAGCAGACCGAAGAACTTGAGACTGAGTAAAAATGATAAATGAGAGGGTCTCTACAGCTGTATTTGAAAGAGCACTGTCTCTCTACAGAAAACCACACCATGCCAATCCCTCCTGTAAAATAACACAGTGAGGGGCATGCATAGGGCCAGCCAAACAGTGTTGCAACTATGATGTAGACTATGATATATTATGGTCAATATATGAGTCCCTGAGCCCTGAGCATTATATACAACTCCTCTCAACTCAAGCATCCACTGTGAGTCTGAGATGCTGTGCTGTCTATCATTTCTACTAACAAGCTTTGAAGTTGAGTAAACTTATAAAGGCTGTACAGCTGGTAGCCATATTTTTTTTTTCTCAGCTTTGGGTTTTTTTAATCAGTGTGTGTATTGGTGTAGTCTGAAATTAGGTCAAAGAGCAATGTTAGACTAGCTTTTGTTAGACTAGTGTTAGACTAATGTTAGACTAGTCTTTTTGAGCAGCTGTATGACATCTTTTTGAGGAACACTTTTTCCATACTTTCTGGAGGGGAGGACCACAAACTTTGAAATCCCCTGCTCTAGATGAACAGTACTGCAATAACTTCTTGTTTTCAAAGATGTTTTTTCTCAGCATTTTTGCCTTTATCAAAAGTCAAAAGAGTAAGCAAATCTGGAAGATGCAACAACTGTTTGCAATTAAACAAAGGCCAGAATCAAACCCAAGACATAACACTTACACTGTGTGCGCCTTAAATAACTGATACCTGAATAACTCAGGCTTGTAAAAATCTACCATGCATGTTCTGTCTTAATGCTGAAGTAGGAGCCATTATGTGCACCGAAGCCAAAGGCAGCAACACAATAGAATTATTCTATTTTATTCTGATGCTGCTTTTACTAAGTATATTAGTGAAGCATGACTGGTGGTCTCTACAGTTTATCAACCTGCGGTTAGGGTTAGGATTAGGATTAGGTTAACCCTAACCGCTACTGTCGCAGTAGCCCGGTATAATGTGACACCCCAAGTACTCCTGCTATCTAGCCGGCTGGCTCTGCAAAAATGGATACGTGAAAAAGAAAAAACCTGACGAGCAGCCGATTCAACATGTGTAACAATAATAATAAGAATAATAATAAGAATAATAATAACAATAATAGGTGCAAAAGCTACCACCGACCACGTACGACGGCCAAAATCGCATGTGTGTCAGGGTCATAATAGCCAAGCAGACCAAACATAGCCTAGACTGTATTTTCTATAATGAAAATACAGTCAAATATAAAAATACAGAAAATACAGATTCCTCTACCTGTTCCACTGTTATAAAAAAACAGCGGTGCAACTTGGTGGGCGTTATCCTGGTAATTTCTCTGTGTGAGAAGTACAAGGTGTGGCGTGTGAGCGTGTGAACGGGTTGAAATGCATGTGTCTCACGCCCAATGCGTCAGACTTGAGAGCTTTGTAACAGTAAATCAATTATTTAGGGTTCTTTTTAATCATAGTTCACTACAAATACACCTTGTTTTAGTTGTCGCACAGTAAAAATAAATAAATAAATTGTCTGAAAAATGATGCAAAAAATGATTCAATGATAATCACAAAAATATGCATCAAGATGCATTGATAATCGCTTTATAATCTCATCGTTGCCCTCATAATTGCAATCGAATTGTTAGGTGGGCAAAGATTCCCAGCTCTAGTAAGTAAGGGATCTAAGTAAACTTAAATAAACTTAAATAAACATTCAGTGTACCTTTGTGACCATCTGTGTAGTTGGTATTGATGCTTTGGGGTGTGTATTATTTTTGGCCAGTGGCAAGCCACGTTGTGGGTATCAAGGTGAGGCTGGAAGCCACAACACAGGAAGTCAGAGCAAACCATCAATGGTGAACAGCAGTAAGAAACAAAAGGGCAGAAAAGCTAAACATGGAGCCGAAATGACCTGTTCAACAACACTGTGAACATCAGCATTGTCTTCTATTTTGCAGACTGGCTGTGTTTGCCATCTGCCTCTTCAACGCCTGCAGCAGTTTTGCAGATGCCAGTTACCGTAGCCTGAGGCTAGATGCCATTTCAAAGTACACAGCTCATTAAGATGAGTGGTTGGGGAATTGTTGAGGTGTGAATTTCACACACTGAAGGGCGGCGGGTGGGACTAGCTATCCACAAATTGAATAGTTGCATTACTAATTCTGCTTGTCACGTATATATTTTGAACAAGGACCATGCGATGAACATAGAAAGTACAAAACTACTGTATTGCAGCTCTGTGTGTACTATGCCTTGATAAAGACCAGCATTGCTGAAAGGCACACTTCTTTTCTTTTTTAGCATCTCTGCTTTACTTGGACAGTGACAGTAGCAACAAATGAGAAAGACAGGGGAAAGAGAGCGGTGATGACATGCAATAAAGGACTTCAGCCGGACTCTAACCCAGACCACTGTTATGCTTTACATACTTTGTTTTTTACATTAACAACTTCTCACAGTGTGTGTGTTCTTGACACCTAATAGATATGCTGAATGCATATCTTACCTCAAATTTCATGCACAAATCCTTGCTTTGGAATATTTTCAAAAATGCATTTTTTACACTAGCATGTGTTATGTGTCACCCCCATGCTCATGGAGAGCTAGACTGATTTTCCTAGTATGCACTATAAGGCCATTAGCAGTCACTACACTGGGTTGCTTAAAAAAAAACATTATTAACCTACAAGATAAAACTCTTTAATGCTATGACCATTGTATTTCCCAAATGCATGGCATTGTTTAATAAAGGGTCTGTTCATGTAATCACCCAAAATATTACAACTGTCGGCATAAATTAACACCCTTTGAGGATGAAACAGTTTTAACATTTAATTTCTACTGCCTAGTGTAAATGATGTCACACAGAGCCAGATTTTAAAGCATACATAGTTAATGACTGTGCTTACATGCATACAGCATTCCAGACACAAACACATATGCTGTCTAAAGTCTTATTTGTTATATATATATATATATATTTAGTATCCCACTGTCTAAGATGTCTGTATTTATACACATCTGTCACTAATCTGGAGCCCCCCAAATGCCCCACTCCTGTCATTCAGCCTCCTTGTTAATATCCTACTTCAGACTTCAGACTGAATAAGAAAATTTCAGGAAAAAACTGCAGTAAAGGTAATCAGTATCATAGCAACCATATGTGGGTTTCTTATAAGATTTACTCAGATTTTTTTTAAATAGGATATGATGTTTACATACATCACACAAAAAACAAGATACTCCAGTCACCTAGGTATTAACAGGATGTTGAGGTGTGTATGAACACAAGGTCTGATAGTCTGTGAAACAGGAGCCAGCTGGCTGCTTGTCAAACCAGCAAACAACGATTCTATTGTCACTTTATGCCCCCGAATTAAAATCATTGCATGCTGGATGCTGCATGTACTGGAGAAGTGGTGTGTTGTGCTGCTGCTCTACAGTACCTGAGCTCTGTTCGGTGCTGGGCTCTGGCTCAGTCCCCACACTGCAGTGCCGGCTCTCCTCTGTGCTAGACCGCCGTGGGTCTGAGAAGCTCCTGGGCTTCATCCCATCAGTATCATCCATCACCACCACCAGAGCTTCCTCTTTCTCCTTCTCGCCCTCCCTCACTTTCACTGTCTCCTGCTTCTCCTCCTCCCTGGGCAGCGCTGCGTCGACAGAGGAGTTGCTGAGCATGGTGAGGTCTGCCAGGCTGCCGTCCGGATGCACCAGTCTGACAACATGTGAAGAAGTTAATACATGCAAAGACACATGTATACGTATACACACAGGCTCACACACCTACATGTCTCTATTACTATAATGGTGAGGACCTTTATTGGCTGCATTCATTCCCTAACACCTAAAACTAACCATAACGCTCACAACTACAAGCCTAAATACAACTTTAAACCCTAAACTCAAGTACACAGGACCACAAGGGAAATCAATTATTTGACTTTTTTAAACTGTAACTATCCGCCATGAGGGAGTGCAAACTAGGAATGGTGAGATGCAGTTTCCCGTTCATTCAGTCACATGTGTCACTGTTTTAGCTGCTGCCTTTTACACATGTTTTGTTATGATTTGAGCTCCACAAATAAATACCCATCAAGCCCCATTGTATCAGGGAGCCAGGAGACAGCTAAATTACACAGAAACTACCTAGATAGACAGATCACACCAAGAGTAAGTGGGAAAATATCTTTTTTTGTATTTTGGGTTAACTGTTTCTTTAATTTTAGCCCTTATTTTATCATCAGCCAAATTCTAATTCCCAAGTCCTCAACTAAGATTACATAATCCTATTTCCATCTAAACCCTAAAGCCAAATCCTAACCATGAAATAATTCCTTGAGGTACTGAGGACCAGCAAAACCTCCAAATTTAAAGATGATTTTCTTCATCGTTCTATACTTGTAAGGACATTCATTCCTCATAAGTATGAGAACACAACACACACACACACAATCCGGCTGAGTCTCAGGGGGTTCCAAAGCAAATGTGGGGATGGGAATCATCAGCCCTGTGTCCACAAACAGAACAGCAGAGTGACGATTCATCAAGCATTGTGATCAAGTAAGCAGTGCACATTCCTTCTGCATTCTTATAAACAATATGTGTTGGCTTTTGGTGTCTGAGGGGTCTTCTTCTTGCAGCGGATAAATGCTTAAACTATGCAAAGGGAAGCATTAACCCTTTAAATTCTTCTCAGGCAATGGAGTGAGGTCAGAGCTTGGGTTTGGCTTGCATGAACTGGCATACCAAGGCAAGCATTTCAATATCTGGTGGTCAGACTTACTTGCTCGGCTGAGAAGGAATTTTTTGCTTGATGCTGCTCAGAACAATAAAGTTACACAGAAGCCAAGATGAACAGTGAGGAGAGATACTGACAGAGACATTCTTAAATTGGCAATCACTTAATCAATATGAATTTTGCTAATATGCATGAAAATTTATTCAAACTCTTGTGACGGTTTAGGGAGGCGAGGTTTCAGGGTGGGGGTAGTTTCTGGGGTTCAGTGCAGTAAGGGGGCAAGGATCATTAGATAGATACTGGAAGGGAATAACAGTCCTTTAATTCGGATTCATTCATGCTTAAGAAAAAGGCTGCCCTTCGCAAAGGTGGATCCTACTAGTTGTGAACTATTAGAGACTGCTAGCTGGGTTTTGGAAAAGGGTTGGGCTGGGTTGGGTGAGAGGGTGAAAGATCTAGAAATCTACTGAGGAATCCAACAGGAGGAGGCTACAGGCAAAATAATGAAAACTAAAACCTGAAAAAGAAAACCATTCATGTAAATATAAATCATTTCGACATACTGATGCTATAGGGATGAAATATTCCAGAACATCATTTAAGGTCCCATTAACGGCAAACACAAGGTAACAGGGACAGATCAGTGGGAGGAATGTATGTATGCTGACAGAAAGAGGAAGTTCAGACTCAGAGATGGACTGGGATGGTAATGGATGCCACAGAAAGCGAGCAGGTACCCACCTATTCATGATCAGATAGACACGACCATTGACTTTAGCATGGCTGTGAGAGGAGGGAAAGGAGGGCAGCAGAGGAGAGATGGCAGCGGGTCACAGAGGGAAGCAGAGCAGACACGAGCTAAGCAAGCACCAATAAGACCACAGGA
The DNA here is from genome assembly GCA_900302555.1 of Myripristis jacobus. NCBI lineage: Eukaryota > Metazoa > Chordata > Actinopteri > Holocentriformes > Holocentridae > Myripristis > Myripristis jacobus. The sequence continues at coordinate 23,733 of OMLB01006957.1, read as the reverse complement.
AAACAATGGAAAATCCACAATAACACAATAATAAAATCACTGAGACCACAACACAGACGGCCAAAAATGTGACTATAAGAAAGAGCAGCACAACAAAACACACAATGACAGATGCATGAGAGAACATTGATTATAATGAGCGTTTCACTGGGAATATTAAGTGTCATTACCCAGAAAAAAACGAGGGGAAAAAGTGAGAGATGTAAAAGGCTGAATGCTGTCGCTGTTCTCTCAATCTGAGTCAGTGCGGGGAATTCAGACATTTCCAGTTTGAGTTTACCTTCTTTACATTGTTACTTGCCATTTTATTTGTCATTCATTAAATCTAAGACTGAGGAACAAAACACAGTAGTTGACTGGAGTAGAAATGTCTTTACCATTCAAAACAACACAAAAGGATAGTGAGAGTGGAGGCCATTTTTACTGTATGTGTCAAGTTGCTATGGCACACTCTGAGATGAGTGGTGACAGCATTTGTGTAACACATCTGGAGATTAAGGTTGGACTGTTCAGAATAATTTCATTAATAATTTTATTTTAGTCTGGCTCCAGCCACACATTGTATATCTGCACAGTTCTCAAGCAAGTGTGACACACTTTACAGCCTTACTGACTTGTCACCATAGCAAAGACCTATTATCGCCATTTTATTCCATACCAGCTAAATGACCATGGAAAGCAGAGAAATGGCTGTTTTACTCCGTTCAAGTTCCGTGGGAGTGGTTTGTCAAATTCTAGAGCATTTAAGCCTTTACTTCAGCTGACCTGGGTAGATGGGAAAATGCCATTTGAACTCAGGCAGCATCAAGTAACTGGCTGCACTGAGGGATCAGAAAATGTACTGCAGGTATCTGTCCTTAGATGTGAGAAAGTAATCTGAACCATCTACAGCAAATGACCCCAAATGGAAGGATGAGAGGGATTTCAACATCTGAACTCCTCGATAAAAATCTCTCATGACTCGTTTGGCACTGGGCAGTGTGAACCTGAACACACCAAATGCAAAATTCAACAAAGTAAAATTTTCTTTGGCTCAAAAAACAAACTATATGTGCCATCACACATAAAGAAACTGACTCTTTGTAATTGATAAAACTAAAACCCATGTAAGGTTAAAAAAAAACATCCAATAGACTACGCTTAACAATACGAACCCAATGCCCTCTCAAACCCCCAACCCTCAGCCCAAAAAACTCCCATGTGTCTGACCTGTAGATAGTGCTGTCCTCTTTGGCTGCCACAGCCTTGAGGTCGGTGAGCTGGAGGAAGCGGTCGTGGAAGTAGTGGAGGTGGAGGATACACACCAGCAGGAAGGAGGTGGGGATGAAAATCCTGCTGAACAGCATGGCGACAGAGTACCTCTCCAAGCCCAGGTCCTTCAGGCTGGTTAGACAGAGGGACAGGGAGAAAACAGAGAGCGGAAACTGAGCCACTATGCTTAATTTGAGGCACTTTAGCCCCCAGTTCAAATGCAGCTGCTCTGTGATGCCAGCAATAAAAGACTATGGTTGCACTGTCAAGGTCCCAGGTCTGAATTGATCTGAACTGTCTGACTGACTGACTGTGGAGAGTAGTGAATAGCAAGTGTGGCAAGGGAAGTTTTTTTTTGATAAATAAGGGTTAAAATGGGAATCAAATGCTTTTCTGCTTTTATGAAAGTTAATGGCATGCGCTTGGTTTTGTTTGTATTTTCATGAGCACAGCAGAGCAAGACAGACCATCACTATGAGCTCCAGACATGCTACTCTGCTTCTCTGTGGACATCAGTGAAGAAGTTTCCAAGCCTGTCTGGGAATTGAGATCAGCTGCCTTTCCACACTTGAGCCTATCCTTGGAGCTCACCTCTCAATGTCCATGTTAGTCATGTTGGACCAGAAGGGCAGCGAGGATTCAAACTGGCAGGTGTAGACCAAGGTGAGCACCAGCATGGTGTACACCACCACCGACATCCAGAAGTACTTCAGGATCCTTCGCCACCACTCATAGTGCACCTGGACAAGAGCCGATCATTACAAAGACAGCGCAGCAATGTGCTACATGGGTAATAGATTCTCTGATAACAGATGTGAGGCATTAAATTACACAGTGCAAAGTTGAGGCTGAGAGTTATTATTTACTGGGGTTGTGAATAGCAGTCAAGAATTCATGTGGATTACGAGCCTGCCCTACACAAATTTTATGGCACCATTAAAATGTCAGCACCTATTGTCTTTGTGATATTGAATTTGGAAACTGGACAACATTCTCCTCATTTACTTGGTGTTGAATATCCCCAGTTTGGTGGAGCGTGCATGTGTGCATGTGCATGTGTGTATGTGTGTGTGTGTGTGTGTGTGGCCATGAAATTTGGTGTGCACATTTATGCTCCGCAGACAAGGAACCCTATCAATGTTGGTGACCTCACGGGCAATGGGCAATTCAAAAAAAAAAAAGAAAATGTGCAAGGAAGACCAAAAACCCCAAAGGTTTTATCATGTGGCTCCCTGATTTAATCAGAGTACACATAATTTAAAAAAAAAAGAAAAACCACAAAAAAGAAAAAAAAGAAAAAATATTCAGACAAATAGAAAATAAGAAATCAAATTAGACAATCTTATGAAGAAACAACTGTTTGAACCTGTTTTATGAACAGATGAGGGGAAAGATCAAGAAAAGAATCAGGTAGTTCACTGTACTGTGGTGGCGTGCCACAGTTTAATACATTTATTGGAAACACTAGCTTGTCTATGTATGTGTGTATTCAGAAAAAAAAGCATGTAACTGCCCAATGTATGTGTGCTGGTATGCATATGGTGCTAGTATTTTCATTTGCATACATATATACACTTGTGATCATGTGTGTGTTTGCATGGTGATACCTGGTAGAGTGCCACACAAAAGAGGAACATCATCATGTAGATGATCTTGTACATAACGATGCGTCCCTCGAAGCTGACGAAGAAGAACATGCCACCACAGATGTAGATCCAGTACTTGACCAACAAAGCCATGATCATGTTGCCCAGTACCTGCATGATGTCCTGCTCCCCTCCCTCCTCAGTGTCCTCTTCATCTATCGTCACACAACAGATAATCAAAATAACTTTTCATCAGATGAACCACAGCCAGCTGGCTACTGACATACCTATGTATCAGTTGTTATTGCTGATTCATGTTGTGAAAATCCAGTTTTTTACCCTCTCACCATTCTTCCTTCTCTACTGTAAAATATATTGTATTTATAGCAAAATCTAAATGAGCATAGTGTATAGGCCTCCTGATGCAAGTAACAAAGTTTTGTCTTTTTGTCCACCAGCTACAATGGCTATTTGATGGCAAATTTATTCTCATTATTTCATCAGCAACATTTGGTTTTTGTTCAGAGAATACCTGCAAATAAAAGCTGTTAGAGGGGCCGCTAGAGTAGGCAAATGCACCAGCCACAATCACATTTTCCAAGTATTTGGCTGGAGGCTGATGATAACTTCCCACCCTGCTCCTATTGTCCTATTGCTACCTGCGGCACACTTGTAGAGTAATATGACTAAACTCAGAGTACAGGGCCTCTTACCTTTTTCCTTGTGCGCATCCACATGAATGTCCAAGAGACCAGTGTCGTCTTCTTTTAGTCTTTCCTGTCTCTCTGTCAGCGTCTGTCTCAGCAGCAGCCAGAAGCTCAAAAGAAACACGATCTGGAAACACGGACAAACACAATAAAGGAAAAATCAAAACAGTCCTACAGTAGGTCAAACTATTAAATCATTTGTTCTATCCTACACTGAAAGCCAGATGGTGTTATTTACTACATCAGATTTATAAAGCATCAAATCATACTTTCTTATATTTTTATGGGCTTGTTTAACTTTTTGGCATTGATTGTATGGCTCCATGTTGCAAACCACAGTCATCTGGCAATTAAATAAACTAAAATAAACGATGAAAATTATTTGTGAAAATGTTTGAGCCAGGCCTGTAATATAATAGCACCTTCACTCTCAGAAGGGATGAATACATGTACTGTTTCCTAAAACATTAAGGACTACAGTGACACAAAACATTGTAGAGCCACTGCAATAAGTCCTTGATTGTTATGAAAACCAGAGTCTGCGGTGACCTACTGACAAAATCTCATTTTAGACACAATTAGGTCAAATTCAGCAGCTGCCAGCAGATGCCAAAACTCTTCAAATGTGACCTTCTTGTTAAGGAGTACATGCTAAGAATGCCCCCTCTCATTTAAATAGTCACGGATTTGAGAGAAAGAGTTTGACAAATACATTTGTAGTTAATTATTTAATTCCAGTGATTTTTAAAGGGATAAGAAAACAAAATGTGATTTCTTATTGAAAAATGTTCTCTGCAAGACACTGCAAGAATCCTCTCTGTGCAGAGAGAAGCCTATCAGATTATTTCTCCTGATTACATTTGGCTGGGGAGGGATTAAAAACTACTTTCACAAAATCAAAACATAACCTCAGTTTTTATTCCACCTGCAACCCACCCCTTTGATTGACTCTTCAACTGCACCTGTTACCCTCCATAACTCCATTTTATTACGGCTATTGACTTTTAAGAACTGCAAAACCTTGGTTGATGGTGAGGATAGTACTCAAGAACAACACTAAATAAGAAAATTCTTGACTACAACTGAGCTTATCACACCTCTGAGAATAATACACGGGTTACTTCTTGAAAATTTGAAGAATATCTCTTGCCTAAGAATAATGCATATACTGATGTAAGCAATAATGTGTGATAAGGTGTTCGGAAAATTTGTCATAATAATGGGCTATTTGCTAAGTCCAAAAAAAACAAACTGACTACTAATCCAATTTCTTTCATCAAGGACAGACATGGTAACTGATGATTATTTTCTAGATTAAGTCTGAGTCTGTACAGAAAGTGCCTGGTGTACCTTGGAGCCCAGCTCAGTGAAAGGGACTTTTGGTTCCAAGAAGAGCCCTGGGACACTACCCAGGATCTCAAAGCTCCAGATGTACTGTAGGCCCAGCACCAGGTTGCCATACATCACCATGAAGGGTGAAGTTAACATGGAATAGCGCCGCCGGTCCCTCACCATCCACAGCATACAGGACCACATTAGGAAGACAAATGTCAGCCAGCTGATGTATGTGATGCTCCATGCCTGAAGAGAATGGTTTACACAGAATAAATGTCTGGTATTAATGGAAAAGCAAAGAAAGCTGAAGAAGTAGATTTGAAATGATCAGACAGCAAACAACGCTTTACAATGGCCTTACTCCAGTTTACAAGTCTGTACTTATGGAAAGGTATTGGGTATGAAGATAACAATACATTTGTACAGTTACTTAAGTAAAGAGAATTACTCATGGATTTGGGAAGAAATTATGTACTGGGGAGATTTAAATAAACTATCCAAAGTTAACACAAAAGATAATCACCACATGTCTTGTTGCATTTTATCCCAAAGACAGTGTCAGTTCTGAACTTCATTTCAGGAAAAATGGAGTGACAATGATACTTAAAATTACGTTGCACATGTGCTACCAATCCAATCACAGTCAACAAAGTAAGTGTAACTTTTATTTATTTAACTGTTACCCAGCCAGGAAAGGTTGATTGAGCACATGCTCTTTTTCAGCAGTGTCCTGCCACGCATTCAAACTGGGAGCTGCCAGTGTGAAGAGTTTCAACCACAGTTTTCCACTGTTGGCCACTGGGCAGCTGCACTGTAGCTGCTAGAGGTCTAAATGCCTTGCTCAAGGGTTTCTTCATGGAATTTGTTCAGGGAATGGAGAATATTTCTAATTCACTTTCTCCACCAAGGTTTTCCCCACCAGTCTATGAATTTGAACTGGTTGCCTCTGGTAAAAAAAAAAAATGCCACACTCATTTCATACTGAATTTAACAGAAATATGAGCTGCAAAAACTGTCAAACACCTTGTGGTGATTACAAGTCCAGCACAGAGAATTTAAGTGCAATTTTTTATAGGCTAAATGACTAATTTCATGGCAGAAGTATAAGCATATTAAAAATAATAATAAATATCCTAAATAATAATAAATTTCCTAAATATCAATTACATTCATCAGCTGCTGCAGATAATTTATGGATGATTTTAAATTCACAAGTAAAAATGATCTTGGATCTTGGATGAACACTTCCAATTAGTAATGTCAGAATGTCATCCGATCCAATTAATCTCTGATATGACCTGAACGCGGCATATTTCCACTTCTGTAACTTCTAGTATGGCTGAGCGATAAGGAAAAAAATCACAATATCTTTGACTGAATACCTTGACATTAATATCGGAACAGCATTATAGGGACAAACTAGTGCATTTATAAGATATTTACACACAACAGATGTTTTATAAACAATGTGGATATAATGACCAAGCAGGTGGAGGTAAATAACAGAACAGCTATAACAGAAAATTGAACCCCTAAAATGTAATCCAGGCCACAAAACAGAGGAATGTATTAAGATTTGTATTTATTTTTTTTCCTTACTATAGATATCTTTATATCTCTATACATGAAGATTTATATCTTTACATGTTCCTTGTGTTCATACAGGAAGAGACACCACTGTGTCACAATATTATGATATCCACAGTCCCAGAGGGTATTTGGTCTCATCATGGTATCGATATAATATTGACATATTGGCCAGCCCTAACTTCTATGTTACGCCACCTACGGGCTACTGCTCGTCATTACTCACCATCATGGCTATCAGAGCACAGATGTAGCTCTGTTTCATGATGAAGCGGAAGACAGTCACCACAGCGTTCGTTCCTGTTTTCTTCTCCTCCTCCTCCTCTCCTCCTTTGTGCTCCTCTCCTCCTTCCAGCGCTGTCTCCTCCGGGGGCAAACACACTTCATACACACATTCCTCCTTCTTCTCTGGTTGGACACAAAACACACCTTGTTGTTAAAACAGTCACAGCATTCTGTGGCATTCACGTTTTCTACAAATCTAGTATGATGTCATGAATCCCCATCAGTGGCTGTGGCTGCCTTTTTTTGTTTAACAAAACAGCTGTCGTAATTAGTGTGTAGTGTTTTACCATGTAATTTAAAATAAGTTACAAATTCTAAAACAATGTACTGTATCTCTAAAATGTCAGGTCTTCAGAATCTAAGAAAAACTGTGTTGTTTTTAGCTTCACAGATATATATATTTTTTTAGTTTATCCACAAATGGTTTGAAAGGATTTCCTAAGCATGAGGGTTGTAGGTCACCAAGTAACCCTTCAATTCAATTTACAATAATCATCAAAAAACGTCACCAGGCTACATCTGCTGTTGCTGTTTTGTTTAATGCTAACTGAATAAAATCACTTGTTACCAGTTCAAATGAATTTTACATTTTGACATGTCATTAGTTTCAGTCTCTCGACAGAAATTTCCAGGACCACAGAAGGTGTATGGCTCACCTGTAATGGCACTGGACTGGTCTGTTTTATACTGGGGAGTGGAGTACAGGTCCAGACTGACTGGTCCATTCTCGGTTGCGATGAAGTCAAACGAGGTCCCATTTGAAGACAGCACAGCCTGTAGTTTATTACCACATACTGAGTATAAAACCAGTAACTGAGGAAATGCCGCACAAAAGTAAACAGAATCAAGTGCTTTTTGTATGTTCTAAGGGTAGAAAGTTAGGACCTGTGATAAGTTATCATATCTTATCTAAAAATATCTAAAATATCTAAAAATTATACGCCTACATGCTATAAACGAAATATGACCCAATTTGGTACAGCCAAAAGATGGGCATGATGTGATTTCTTTTAGTTCCAGGATTCACTCAATTGCAGAACTGCATTTTGGCTTTGTAGGGCAGTTTTAGGATTCTTCTAATTTAAGGGCTTTTTGACACTGCATCTTCTTTGACTAAACCCACTTCAAACTGCCGTTTAACCCTGGGTCATCTTGGCCTTGGCTTAGTCCTGTGCTAATCGGCATTACACGTCAAATCCAAAGTGGATTGCTTAAAATTTTAGACCAGGGCTAAGCAATCTGGAGCAAGGGAAGCCTTAATCCCTGATGCGTTAACTAGATAATTTTACTAAATACCTCTGCACTAACTGATGCCATGTACCAAAGGGTCAAATTATCCCTGTGCCATCTCTTAACCCTGGGTTAAGGATAGCACTGGGCTACAAGGATGCAATGTGAAAAGGTCTTTGCAGTAATTCTTTTTCCTATAGGGGTGACAGAGTGACATGCACAATTTTAACACAAATCCACAAGAATCCCCACCTCAGTCGTGCTGAAGCCATCCTGAGTGGAGAGCAGCTTGGAGGAGAAAAGAGCATATAAGGCAAGGTGTGTTATTGATGAGCTGGTGGAGTCAAAGGCCTCCTTGTTCTTTATAGTCCCTGATAAGCAGGAACAAAGCCGAACAGCACTATTCTGTAAATCGAGCCCATCACTCATCTGCGTCTACACACCCTAAAAGCTTTTAAACCTCAAGAGGTGGGCAGTGGAGACAGACTGCGGACCTTGTTATGGGAACAAGGTCAGAGTGTGTGTGTGTATGGTTCCAGCTGAAATCTGTACAGGGATGAGGCTATCTCTATTCCAGAGTTGAAAGCTGGAGCAAAACAAGATTTGAGGTAAGCTTAAAAAAAACAGTCAAAAACTGCAGCTTTAATTTGCAGTCTAATAATGTTAGACTAATCCATTCTCAATTTTTTGTTTGAATATAGATTTTTGTTGAAAGCTCAATTTAATGCCACCAGGTTTAAATAGCAATATTTGAGTGACAGAAGAAAAAAATTTTCAACAAGACTCCATGATATTTTCAATTCTGCCTGCATGGATATGTTAAATTTTCCATGTTTTTCTGGAACCTAGAAAACACAATTTCCAATTTGTTTTCCCATGACTGTAGAATCCCTGCACAACGTTTTTGTACAATGAACTATATTGCTGCATTGCTAACTTAAGGATGATGTCCTCATGACATTTCCAGTAATCAATACTTTGGTTAGTCATGTGTGCATTGAACCTGACGTACATTTTTCTCGTCAGTACCCTGGTGTGATTTCCACCAGAGCTGTCTCTTCTTGTCGGCTGAGTTATTTGTTCCGTTTCCGACCAACTCTTCCTCCTCGTTCATATCACTGACCTCATCGTCCTGAAAAAACAAAGATAGAGACACACTGGTTTGGATGATATATCTTCCCCACTGGGCTCTGAGCTCACTTTTCTATTGTGCAACACATGATACTCTCAAGAATTACTGTTGTAATCAGGTTGTATAGATAATAATGTTCAGCGTAGGTGGACAGCATTTCAGAGGGGGATCTCTTAAAACAACAAATGAGGTAAAACTAAAACATCACCATTTGTTATTATTGGTCTTTGGTATTTCATTAAGAATAAACAAAACGTGGCCTGGGTCCTGGGTTTGATTCCCGGCCGGCCACCCAGGGTCCATTGTGTGTGGAGTCTGCATGTTCTCCCTGTGTCTGCGTGGGTTTCCTCCGGGCGCTCCGGTTTCCTCCCACAGTCCAAAGACATGCAGGTTAGGTGAATTGGAGATACTAAATTGCCCCTAGGTGTGAATGTGTGTATGAATGTCATTGTTTGTCTGTCTGCCCTGCGATGGACTGGCAACCTGTCCAGGGTGTTTCCCTTGCCTTCCGCCCCATGAGCGGTGGGATAGGCTCCAGCAACCCCCCGTGACCCTTGTGAGGATAAGCGGTTTGGAAAATGAATGAATGAATGGCCTATGTTTCTAAAATCATATTTTGATTTGATAAAGTCAACAATTCCTCTGTATATGGGGGGATAGTTTTATATTTGGTTCCTTATTGGTTCTTCTTTTAAGCACAGTTCGACCATCAGTTTTGACAATCAAAAGGGGCAGTTTGTAGCATAGGTTAGTGTTTAACATGTTTTTCTTTGGAAATATAAAATTGATTGAATTAGATTCAATTAGCCTGTTAATTTTAATGTCATACTTAAACTATGGTAGTAATTTCCGTAATGTGTTGCTGCACCTCTTCTGAATAAATGCAGAAGAAGCACAGCTAATCAACCATTACATTAATGCGGAAATGATAACGGCATGTCCTGATTGACAAATGACCCTTGTCTGTTTGGTCAACATCACATCCACCATCTTCGCTATCGATCAAACCTGTCAGGTGCAGATTTACATCGTAATCATGTTTTATTATTAGCATCTTCTAAAGTGTACGAGAAGGTGAAAAAAAAAATGTACACACTCACACTCACACACCTCTGTGGAGAGATCAATAATGCATACAGTCCCAAAGGTTTGCAGGGAAGTATTGACCCCGCTATAAAAACACTAATCTATAACTCCATTACAGGGGAGAAGAGCTGAGCCTCGGGGTCTGATTTAAAAGAAGTCAGGCTGAACTCAGGACTCGGATTTTCCTCACATTGTTAGCCTCGGTTCTTTTGTTGAAAGCCCAAGAACGGACCGGAGTCAGTCTTTAATTTTCTGATGCAATATTTATTATGGTCACATGTAAAGCAAGGCATCGCTGGTCTCAGAGTGACAGAGCTCTCGCCGGATCTCAGTCACAATGAGCATCGATATCAGGAAATGATGCACATTTATCTTCTTGGGCTGGGCCTGCCCCGTACATAGGTTGGACTCGAACGCAACCGAGAATAATTGGCCAGTTTCTTGGAATGTGTGATGCTAGTGTGTGAATGTTGACTGGGCGTGTATCTAATGCAACAGACCTAAATAACAAGATAGAGAAAACATGTCTGGCGTCCAGTTTTATCTGTCCTCGGCTAGCGGTCAAGCTGTTCTGAACTGTGTAATACATTGGATAAGACAAAAGCATTGAACTCTGATATACATGGAAAAATACAAGAGACATCGAACTATAAGGCCAATTGTAACAATAGCGCTGCCTGAGTCTGTCTGTCACATCGCTGGACGGTTAATCTGCGCTGGTTCCATCTCACTGTTAGCAAGTTTATATCAAGAAAACATGCTGTCCATCT
>OMLB01006955.1:2561-13835 GCA_900302555.1 Myripristis jacobus | reverse complement strand
GCATGTAATTAAAACCTCAATTTATTTATTTTTTTTTAACTAAGTGGTGGTACATTGTATTAAAGATGGTGGATAGAGGATTTTTTATTTCTCCAAATTATGATCATATTTCCCACTGCTTCCTATCACAGAGAGAATGTTGCTCCTCGCCCCTCCTCCCCCTCGATGGTGTTGACCCATTTGAGAGCAGGAAGAAGGATAAGGGTTGATAGCAACCCTTGATAACAAACGTGTATCATCAAACAAGAAATAGTGGAACTGGAATTAACTTGCTTTTTCAAATAATAATTGCCATTTTCTGCCATAAAGCAATTATCCTTTGTGTCATAAAGCAACCAGATTTCATGCAGAATTAAAATATCTGCCCTTAGAGTGAACTGCAATGCAGATGTCTGAAAGGCACTGAAAAAATAAAACCAAAATAAAATAAAATAAAATAAATAAAGCAAGCTATAGCACATGTATATGTAGGAAAACATTACTACAAATATTCAAATCTTTTAATAAATTAACTGTTTGAAGGGTTCAAGGGAAATGGACCACACCCAAGCGGCTGACCCTACCAGGCAACACTCAGCTCTCATATAATGCTAAAATGGTTAACTATCAAACAGAGATACAATAAAAACAGGTATACCAGTGATTTACAGGTAACACCACCAAGGGAATGAAAACGACAATATAAGAGCAACACAAACTATATAATTAGGCCCCACCTAAACCTCCATAACTGGGAGGCTACAATCCCAGCAACACAGGATGAATGCTACAAACCAGCTAACTAAGTGACAATGTTCTTTGAGGTAAAATGAACAAACATTCATAATGAATAGGTGATCCTGCAATGCTACAAAAATGAGAAAAAGTTTACCTCAGGTGCTACAAAGCTACTTACCAACAACTAGAGCACATGGGCGGCAGCCAAGGAGTCATTGTTGGCTGTCAAACTAGGCCCTTTTTATACACTGCAGTGATTTGCAATGTGGAAGATTGTTTTTGGGTGGAGCCACTACCCCCCTACACCCACCTAGAGGGACTGCATTCAGGTCAGGTCAGAGGTGCAATTCCTTCAGAGGTGATTTCAAAACCTATTAAGGACCACATTTTCTGCCGCTTTAACATGCAGACCTGGATGAAAGGCAACCTTTCCATTGAAAAGTAATTATTTAGCAACCTCTTTCTGAAAAGACTCAAAAGGTCAGATTTGATTTTTCAAAAATATTATTTTAGACTCTATGTAGATAATGTTCTGAATTTTATGTTTTACTGCCAAGTCATCTAGCCTGTTGACTCCCCATGGTGAGACCGCCAGCCTGCGGTTACCCAGCTAGATAGCAGCTTCCAGTGCAGCTTCTGAGTTGATAAACATCATCATGAGAAAGATTTGCCATCCCTAATTGATTTAATAGGCTGGGAAATTAGTCTCATTTCACAAGCAGAAAATGCGTCCTCACCACCAAGTCTGTTACTGTATCTCAACATCTCTCTCTGTAAGCAGAGGCGTATGGAGTAGGAGCGAGTGATTGTGTTATTATATTAATAGACAAAGACTGCTCAGAAGCTTAATTAATGTAGTGGGAACATTTGCTGTGTTTTGTTCTCATACTAACTCACACTGAGTGGAGGTGCGATTCACCCATCTGCTTTGCAACTTTGTGCCTGTCTGTCAAAGAATTATTCCCTCTGCTTGTCTTCCAAACTGATGGAAGACTGGGAATGCCAAATGTCAGATCACTTGAAAAAGCTGAGCAGGATCGTTAAAAATAGTAGTCTGTCTGAATATATTTTTGAAAAACTGACTCTCCTTTTCCCTTACAAAAAATACTTAATGCTGTGTGGAGAGACAGACATCAGTTTCCAGCACCACCTGATTGAGAACCATTGATTTGCTACGCACACACTGATGCATATATGCATACATACACAAACAGACATACACATACACACACAACCATACACACACAAAAACAAATGGTGTAGCATACAGTGACAAACACTCACACAAGCACACACACTGCACCAAATGGCTAATATTATTTTTCACTATCCACAGTTTACACTTGGCACTGGTATCTCTACTAGCTGTATGGTTTAATGCTTACTGCGTTCTCTGACAGTGTCCAGTTGTTTACTCATGTATGTCAGCAAAACACTGGCAGTATCCTCATTTGTAGTGAGAGCTCACAGCTATTAACTCCCAACAAGTTCTCCTTAGGGGATCAATTCTTTGAAGACCGAACTAATGAATGAGAGAAGCGCCACATCCTTTCCCTCATTCCTTTAACCTTCCTCCCTTCTCCTCTCCCTCTACATCTCCTCAGGGATGCACACCAACCCAGAGCAATAGATAGGCAAATAAATTGCTCTGCCCAAACCCAAATACAAATGTTTTATAAACACAGACACAGCACAAACACAGACACAAACACTGTAATGGGGTCAATTAGGGAGTTGTTATTCTGTTATGAGAAAAACAGAGACTTGTCAGAATATGACAAGGGCAGTCATGAAAATGACAGAATCATAAAACATTTTCCAACATAGAAAAGCTGAGAGCGGATAAAAACCTAACAGAGCAGCTGAAATACATGGTGGCACGCATTGCACCTACAGCTCAACATCACTGCCGCTAAACTATGCTTGGGACATTTGAGAGTGCTCTGGGAGTGGCCAGCAGTGAGCCAGGTTTTGAATGTCAAAGTGAGGCTGGCAGACACAGAAAACTTAAGTCGGAAACAACAACAATGGCCAGAAACAGAGAGAAACAAAAGTACTGAGAAGGGAAATGTGCAGCTGACAAGAAATAAAGTAATCATCTGATCATCTATTCTCTGCTTTAGATAGGCTGTTAACCAAGAATAAAATGAACATGGGCAAAGCCACTCTAAATATGAAAGACCGACTGTCCAGCTAATGCAAAACACCATGGTTTCTGATGTGATGCAACAATTTGACAACAACAACAGCCACAATGTAACAGCTAAGATTTGTGACCTTTTTTGTGACAAAGAAAAAAAAAACTTGTATTCCAATTAATTCTTAACAAAATCCCAAATTAGCATTTTTTGAGTTTCAGCCCACATTTCCAGGGAAAGAATGAGAGTAGACTTCTATTTCGTTTAACAGCCTACACTGCGACATATAATTATGCAAGCCCTGAGGAGGACTGCAAAGCAATCAAACCACCAGATCCCCAAGCCAGACATGGATACACAGGAGAAATACACATAAACCATATATTATTCCCTAACATAACTTCCCCATCATTTTTCACATACAAAGCCAAAAAATCAATCAGAAATCCCAGGAAATTTTCGTGTTTACAGTAAGGCATAAGCATGCAAATTCACAACCAATAGCAGCCGCAGAGAAATCAAGAGAGCATCCATCAACTACCGGTTCAAACCCCTGTGTGTCATAAAGTATCCAAACTACTCAAGTTTCCTTGAAGGACTCTGAGCACCTCCCAGCTCCAAGGACACTGCTCTGTACCTTGCAGACTTTACACTCTAACCTCATAGGAAGGGGAGGAATGGTGCAATTTCCCTACAGCGATCAATAAAGTATCACAGTCATGATAAACAAATTCATACTTGTACAGCACAGTATAGAAAAAAAAAAAAAGATTGATCTCACATTTTTGACATTCTTGTGCCGCAGGAATGGGCAATCATGTGTGACGGAGGGCTGGAAGTCTGCAGGTTTTCCTCCCAGTCAAGCAGTACACCAGCTTATTTTGCTGATTAGCACACCTTCACCCAGAGAGAGGGGAACTAATTAGCGAAATCAGCTGGTGTGCTGTTTGGTTGGGAGGAAAGCCTGAGGTGACTTTGAAGTCCAAGAGTGCCAAGTCTCTGTGGAGAACATTCCTTCCAGTCTGTACAGGGGGAGAGTGAAATTTTCAAGATTGTAAGCACAGAGAAGCATTTTCACTATTTGAGGGAGGCACCATCAATTAAGACGTGCAGGTGTTGATATTTCCACCTGTTTCGGCGAGCTGTGTACCGCAGATTAGTAGTCAGTCCTAGGTTCTGTCTCAAAGCCAGCCAGCCTTTAAGGTATTATTGTTGTTATTACTACAATAATTATGACTACTGTTATCATTATTATTATCATTATTATTATTATCATTGTTATTTCTCCCCTTGTCAATGATAATGCAATTTACTAAAGTACTAAAGACCAAACCAAAGTACAGAACGGATTTGCTCAAGAGCTGGTTGACATGTTGATCATGGGTCAAGGTGACACTGACCAACTTTCTCATCAGATTGGCCGAAATTGGCGTCTCCTATTACAGCAGCATTGTGGAAAAGAGGTGGGAAATAGCACTGCGTTCTTGTTAAACCTCCTAGTAAGTATAAAGGAAATTTGGGAACTGTTTTTTTTTTTTTTTTTTTGTCTGAAGGAAGCTATCTTCCGAATAAAACAGAACTGATCCTCAAGAACCAGGGTACTGCTAGTTTTCTATCTTACCAGGGTGACTGCAATTAATTCTCAATGCATCTCAGGTGTAGAGTAGTCACTGATTACATGGCTAGAATGGAGGCAAGCAGGGCTCGGGGATGGAAGAACACTGACTGACATCCACTGTCATAGATTATAGTGATCTTTGATGTATCAATCTCACAGTGAACCTTGGGGATTCCCATTCGTTGCCATTAGCCAGGTAATTACCTCAGGCATTCCAGATATTTTATGACTGCTGAGTGAACTTCTGGAATTTTTATCTGTCCCATATTCTTGACATTATTTTGTTCTGAATTAATATTTGGGCCACTGGGAAGTTTTTGCAAATGCACCATGGAGAGTGTAAGACACCTCTATGCACTCTTGGAGGAAGGAAGATGATTGGCCATCATTGCCGTGCTGACTAGCCAAGATATTACATTTTTTTGCTATATTCAGTCTATAATCAAAAGCAACCACAAGCTTCAGTTTGTTTCACTATTAAAATGTAAATTAAGCACGTACACAGTATAAATTGGGCACCTGTGCTCATGGTTTCCCATTTGGGAATATGTCCAACAGTCCCTAAATAAATCAATAGTTCCCTCAGGGATGCATGCAATGGTCTGAAGAGTCAGCATAGAGAGTCTTTCCAGGCCCACACACCTCAAATGTCTCTGGCACTCGTTTAGTCCACAAGTTCCTCCCACAGCGTCTTTTGAAACCCAGATATAAAGGCAGAGGTTAATAAGGAGTAGGTGCACCATATTGACTGTCTGGGCTGCTGCTGGCTCTCCCCACCAGTGCTCAATCATCTCCCTGCTTTGCACCAGCTTCTATCAAAAAACATAATAATGAGACAATTTCTTAAGTAGACGAGAGCCAGATGCAGCGTCATGCAATATCACTATATTTTGCCTCTCCCTCTTGCTTCCCTTCCCTTTGTCTTCTTCCTCCATCTCTTCACAACTTCTTTGCTCCTCCCTTTTGCCATCTTACTCACTCCTCTCATTATTTTCTTTGTTACTTTCATTAGTAGAGAAACCAATCACTGCCCTGACCTAAACACAAGGAAAATCCAATCTAGTGACATATAATGACTTGAATGTGTGTGTGTGTGCATGCGCGCGCGTGTGTGTGTGTGTGTGTGTGTGCGTGCGTGCGTGTGCAGTGTGTGTGTGTGTGTGTGTGTATGTGTCTGTGTGTGCATGAATAGTGGAGCAAAGGTAGCAGCTGCATTTGTGGGGGGACTAATATACACTTCAAAATATAAATATACCCCACTTTTCATTCAGATGAAAACTTGATTTTCAATGAAAAATGACTGTAAGAATCCAGCTTAACAAACTAAGGGGCTACTTTCTTGATCAGACCTCCCCTTCAGACAAAAGTGTCCAAGCAGCAGCCCTTTCATGTGCATGATCATGCAAACAAAGACTTGAGTCAATGGACACGAGCGTGGCTCAGCAGCTGCTGTTTCTGTAATAGTGTTATTTGCTGCACATTATTGTTGTGTAGTCACTCAAGAGTTTCAGTGTTTAGCTGGAGCCATCAAAAGAGCACCCCAGTGGACGTGGGAGCATTTTGAGTGGGTCTCTTGACAAGGTAAATGTTATTATACAAAACCTCATAAATCATGGTAAAATACAGACTACAGCCCCAGAGGTGTCGCCTGACCCAAATTTACAGGGGCAGAGAACCTGTTATTTCTTTGTTTTCTTGTTTTGCCAGGCACGGCCGTAATCGGTCTTTGGCTACAAAATGCAGCCTCTCTCTTCCCTTCACATGGCCGGCCACTCTCCACTATCGCCCCCTGCTGGAGAGCTGAGGTTGGCAGGAGCACCAGGGCTCAACAGAGCTCTGCCCCATTTGTAGAAAAGTAAGGGTGTAGGCATACAAGGGCGCAAGGGAGTAATTTTGTGTAGAACACCAACATAGGTGGAGCTGGCACTGCCTACACATTATTTTCAATAGCTCCATTCCCCACCATATACCTAAGAAGTCACAAACCAAAGTATATGGCCTGGTAAAAAATCATGGAAAAACAAAACGAAACAAAACAAAATAAAACACAAAAACACAAGCTTTAAGAATGAAATTGAAAAAATTAAAAACAGTAAAGGGTGAAGGTGGATAGAGATATAACTTAAAGTCATTAAATGGTAATAGTGCAGCATCTCCTTTGTTTGATGTATCTTTTGGTTTTACTTTCATTTAAAGACACATTCAAAGAAAAGTATTTTGCACATCATTTTATAACTCCATGTGTATTATATTTGCCCCCTTACATTGTTCCCTTTGCATTAAAGTAGATGCACCACCACATGTGTGTCTTAGAGAATGAGTTTGGTTTGCTTATTCACAAGAGCATTTTCTAGTTCCGTTGCCATGGTTCCTGGCTTGTTTGATTACGGTACTTGTCATTTTGCCATTTTCAGTTAAGCATTCAGTTCCTCCTTTTCAACAAATACTGAGATTTCGTCAATTGTTGGTTATGTTGTAATTGTATAAATGTCAATTACAAGAGAATATACTGAATTTGAGGATTTTACTCTTGATTTCTTGCTAAATGGGGCATCCTCTGGAGTAAACCATGCTGGTTCTCAGGATGGAGCACAGCTTCTGTGCAAATCTTGGCAAAACTCAGACTATTTTGCCCATGAGAACAACTTGGCAGAGGCGGTCAAGTGTTCACTTGCAGATAATCAGTCCTTTCTTTTCAGCTTACAGAGCTCTCTCCAGTGAGTGTTCTATGACCAGAGCAATGACTGAACTATAGTGTGCCAATCTCACTTGATGAGGCCTTTGATTCCCCATCTTACATTTCACACGGTAATATTTCATAAACTCACAGCTGTTTTCAAGTCTTGCAAAATGAATCTCCTCTCCATCAGTCTTTTGTAGTGTGTGTTGTATGTGTGTGTGTGTGTGTGTGTGTTTGTGTCAACAGTTCAACGTGTCAAGAATTCTGTGTTCTATAAAAAGTAGGAAGAAGAGAGAAAGAGAGGTGTGAGAGCCATTCTAGAGTAAAAAGAAAAAAAAATGTCCATTGCAATTGAATTATATAAATAGAATATTTAATTGTATCTGCTGGTTTTGGTTTTATAGGTAGAAAAAGGACAAGTGGCAAAAAATAGCATCAGTAGCAGCAGATTTTGTTGTAAAGAAAAATTCCACCCTCTGACACTCTTCCTCTATAGCTCAGTGCATTTGTGGACCTATGATGTACTGTGTTTAAGTTTTAGTCTCCAACATGCCTCAGTTAGTGACTTCCTACATTTCCCGGCATATCTTTTGATGATCTCCAGAGAGGAGGAATACATGTTTTCCAAAATAATCATCCATCTTAACAGCCAGTATCAAGCTGCCTTCACTTTGGTTTTTAAATGTAGGTGGGTAGTGCTGAGGCTATGTTGCATTCTGGTCTATTGGCACTGCTGTTGCTGGAGATGTTTAACATAACTGAAAACTTTTCTCCTATTAAATACCGCCAACAGGCAAGGAGTTTTAGGGCGTACTTTTCCTTTTCAAGGTGAGGAGGGTTAATGGACTTCAAGAAACAAAGAGATGACAGTAGACACCTTGCTGATATTGTTTAGATAATCAGCACGACACTGACCACTGGCCACATCCCTAGAGAAATGGGCTTAAGTCAGAGTGTGGCTGATTCAGAATCACAGAACCTGAACAGGAGTAGAACGACCTTTTCCCAAATCAGCACAGCAGAATGGTTGGAGTGGCAGCCATTCCTGTATGCATCATTGCCATTACAAAAGAACCGTGGCCACTGTAAAAACGGCTAATGTCTGTTTTCCAGTTGGTGGTAACTAGCAACATTGAAACATGCGTTGCCACTGTATTGGCTTATCGCAATCACCTTTTTATTCTGTACAAGCCACGTGACCATGGCAAACAAGTTCTGTGTTCAAAATAGCGCTCTACCAACCCAAGTAGGTGACAAAAATTAAAAAAATAAAAAATAAAATAAGTAACAGCCTGCCAAGTACATCTTTGTTCTTGATTCATTTTGGCTGCTTTGATGCATTAAGCTGGTCTGGCCGATGTAGTTTTGAAACATTTAAGATTTCTGCCAAGTGCCAAAAGCCTTTTAGTGAACTACAATGACCATAACTCCATAACTGTGACACAGCACATCTGTGCTTCTTAAACTCTGTGCCAGTGTTGATAGATTACCTGTTCCTCTGCCTCATGTGTTCCGTAAATACTTGAATTTCCCTGGCTTAGATTGCTCTATTGCCGGCTGATTGTTATCCATTTTTGACGGGCCTGTTTCAGAGTTACCAGTCTAAAGCATTTACCGTATGAAAAAAAGAAAAGAGAAACTCATCTAACTCATCTTCATGCATGCAGAATAGTAGATCTATCATTTGGGGAGGACTGTCATATCTTTTTTTCCTCAGTGGCACTTGGCTTGAATTTCCCTCCTCTGTGATGTGTTTAAGTAGTCTCTTGGTGTATTTAGATAAAACACAAGGCTGTCCTGCTAAAACATCATTCTCAGGTGGAGATATCGAAGGACATGTGGCTGTTAAATCACTTGAATGAAACCTGCACGCTTTCTCATACGGGACAGGCTCTCTAACCTGCCAAATAAAAACATTCTGGCATCAAACAAAGCTGCGCCGGTGGTTGAAGTGGACAAAAACGTTGTTCCAGAATTAAAATCAGGGGGAACAAACTCTACACTAACTACTGCATAATGCATCTGCCTTACACTGCCCTGAAGCCAGCAGGTGCGTCTATCAAACTAGGCCAATTTTAACCCCAACCACCACCACCACCGTGACCCTCATCAGATTGGGTCTACAGCTTGGATATTTTCCCCCAAGCAGTTCTTAATGTTGAGTGATATCGGAATGACCATTACCAAGACATTAATCTCCGTTCAATTACCTTCTGGGGAGCATAGGGTGGCAATAAGTTAGGGAAATGACTGGTTTTGTGAGCTGATGGTAATTCACTATGTATGCAGGCTGTCAGATAGATTGGCTGAGGCCGTTGATCAAAGGAGATGAAGGGCTTGGTGGGCAGGGGCTGGTAAGAGGGCGAAGGAGGAGGAGGGTAAGACAGGTGGAGTGAGGCAAGAGGGAGAGGTGAAGGGACCAGAGAGGATGGGGGGATGATAGAGGAGGGAGAGGGGAGATGTAAAAGAGATGATGAGAGCGATGATAAGGAGTTAGGAGATGGGAGAGGATGAGAAAAGGGAGAGAATGAGGAGAAAGCGCTTCGTCTAAAGCCACAAAATAAGGCTCTGATTTATTCATTGTTTTCTACTGTATTGTTGTGTCCTAGGCAGATGTTTGGTATTGCATTTCTATGAACTAGAGAAATGCACGCACACACACATACTCACACACATACACACGCATATTATACACAAATACATCAACACACGAGAATACAAACAGTCACATGTTTGTATCACAGCTGCATTGTGCGTGAGTGTGTGTGTCTGCATGTACACACCCTCCTGTACATACAAATGAAGAAACATACACATAATAGAGACAAAACAGACACACATGCAAACAAGAAGTAAGCTTGACTTTAGACTTCTTGCTGTTTTTCCTGTAGCGTTTACATTATAAGCCCAGAGACCAATTAAACACCCGTGGCCTGAATTACATTATCTAGACTGCAGTATTTCAGTGCATATGCGTGGAGGAGATGAGCTGAACATTCTTGATGCACGCACAGACACAAATGCACACCTGCTGCCAATCATGATAATTGTTGGAACTGCCTCTGTTGTTTCTCCAAGGTCAGCACTTTAACCCTGTATACAAAGGAAATGGGGTGGAAAAAAAACACTACAAAAAGGGGGAAAAAGAAAATGCTTCCCATAGATTCAAAACATTCCATTACATAAAACAGTGGCACCCAAAGTCCAAGGATCTGCAGAAAAAATATATAACATTGCGATTTCGTGACATCTGGTCTCATTCGTTTGAACTCTTGTTTTTAAATGCGATGTGATGGTTTTACCTCAACTTGCCGCTGTTTTCCTACACATCCCCACAAACTAACAACTGCACAGGTGATTTCAGCATCCAAACGCTTTGTCCAATACTGGACGTTTTGTCTGGGTTTGGGTCATGTCGGTGCTGAGTTTAACCCTTTCTGTAACTTCATAATGTCAATGACTGCTTAAGGAAGTGCTTAGCTTGAGCTTTTCACTGGGCAGAAAAAGTAGCAAAATTCAACACAAAATATCCATCACCCCAAGTCTGGCAGCTTTTTCCTACCTCAGGTAATAAGTTAACAGTTTATAAGCCCAAATGTCAATATATCTTGATAAAACTTTATTGAACATTTCTAAACTTGTAACCGCAACTGTTGTAAGTAAAATTACAAAAACAGCCAGTAGTTGTGTGAGTGTCTGTTTAGCCGGAGCTGGATACAGTGTTTGTACCTGGCTACCGTTACGCTAAAGCTTAATTTGACTAATGCCCCTTTTCCACTAGTAACTACTCAGCTCGACTCGGCTCGACTCAGCTCGCCTCTACTCGCCTCGACACGGTTTGGTTGGTTTTCCATTACAGTTGAGTAGCACCTCGCCGTGGGTGGAGTCGTCATAGCGAGGCGGCGCACCGTCCAGCTCCGTCTGGATTCTTTGGGCCGCCACCAGGCACAGAAAAGTCTCCACGTCTTCATTTGACCGCGGTATCGGTTTGCATGCCATTTTCCGACTTTGCCAACTTCAGTGACGATCAATGCGCACGGTCGCTGTTGCCGTTTTGTTTTTGTTTTTTTAATGTCGGGTTTTGTTTTCGTGCAGGAGTCGCTCTCGTCACTCCCCTGTCC
>OMLB01006949.1:68771-92558 GCA_900302555.1 Myripristis jacobus | reverse complement strand
GCCACTAAACTAGCTTTGCTAAGCACTTATAGCCAAATCATCAAGCCCTCTCATAAAGACCAAAAAAAAAAAAAAAACGCAGAAAGAAAAAAAAATGTATCCGCCAACTGGCTCAGGCCGAGCTGTGCTCCTGCACCTTGTAAGGGATTGTCCTTGACTAGAGATCTAGAGATCCCCTCACCCCGCTGGCGGCACAGCAGCACTGAGCGAGACAGGTTACAGCACAGCGAGGATCTGCTAATCTCATGCCTTCATTTAATCCTGCCGTACAATATCATGAGGATAACATGTAGCAAAATAAGCATGTGCTCACCACGTGACTTTGTCAACAGGCAGACCAGACACCATGGTAACCGCTTCTGCTTGACCAAATGCAACTGGTGAACTGTATCCCTGCTCTCTCTCTCTCTCTGTCTACTTCGCTCGGATGGCTAAGGGCATTATAGGGCGTGTGGCCTTAATACACTCTTCAAATCTCGTCTTTGTTGTCCTGGCTTTTGTTTTGATGTCGCTGCTCCCCTGTCTGAGAGATCAGCCAGCCAGATATGGACTTCAAAACGGCGCATTTATGCATCAGGCAGAGGCAGAATGCAAGACGCGTTCAACCTGGCCTGCCTGTGATATTTTGCAGCTTGTCAGATGCAAGATGTCAATTACAAGCCGAGTTTCTGGCCTCCGCTACAACAACAGATATTTAGTGGAGTGTACTAACAGGGAGTTCAACCGCAGTGTCTAGCTGTCACGAGGAAGTTTGGGGGTAGCCATGATTGGCAGTCACACTTCATGTCATTGACAACTTGACTGACAGCCACCGGCGCGCAGGCTGCGGTAGCGCGACCTGCCAATCAAACGGTAAATGAGGGTAATGACCGAGCGTGAACTCACCAGGACTCTGCCCGTCAGCGTCTGAGCAGATATCATGACCCCGGCCCAGTCTTTAACCGAGGTCATCCAGCCCACCTCGCTGGCCGCCGCCTCGTCCTTGTCGGCACGCTTGATGCCATCACCTGTGATGACCCGATGGACATCCTGAAAGAAGACAGAGAGGGACACAGTGAGACATCCGACGTCCTGTCACACATAGACAGTCAATGGTGTTCTGGACAAGGGTTGTAGTTAAAATTAAGATTATGGTTGGGTGAGGGCTTAGGGGCAATGATTTTTGTGTCCGATCACAGCACATGTGAGGATATCTCACCCAGGAGTCTGGTGGGATCCAAAATAACGCCAACAATGCTCAGGCACACATGAGTCATGTGATTTACAGTCTCACAACAGTGGTTATTATGGGTTAAATTCAATCTTGAACTAACTTGTTAAACGAAAAGAGAACCACCTATAGAAACTGAGCAGGGAATCCAAGGAGGAAGACATCACAGTGACGGCCATACTGACTGACAAGCAATCTCTGAGAAGAACAGTGTAAAATATATTACCGCAATCGATTGTTTAGCACCAAAGATGTCTCAAGAAACGTACAGATTACCACTTTAGAGAGGTGAGACCATAAACACAACACTCTTAATGCAACGTCCACTTTCAAGACGTGCAAGATAACCATGCACACAGCACAGAGAGAGAGAGAGAGTGAGAGATAGAGAGAGAGAGAGAGAGAAAGAGCGACTCTGGGAGTGTATCCATGGCAGCAACTGAGCTCCTGGTGTTTCTGCTCCACTGAGTGGGCTGCCTGCCTGCCTGCCTGCCTGCCTGCCTGCCTGTCTGTCTGTCTGTCTGCTGGGACTGGCATGATTCACAGAGCAGGAAATCGAGACAGGATGCAGAGGTTAGCCGCGCTCCCTGATGAAACGCCCCACAGCCACGCACCTCAAGGATAACACGGCTCGGCCTCTTTGCCCCATGATATCCTACTCCTCTTCTACTTTAATGGTGTCACACATCACTCTCTCTGAGGCTTTCTCCAGGCTCTGCACGTCACCTGGGATCACCTGATGCAGTTTACATAGCTACCAGAGAGGGGGGAAAGTGGAAATACAAGATGCAGGATTCCCACAGGCCTTGCAAATTCTTTAAGGCTTGTGGGGAAAAAATAAGCCCTTAACAGTTTTGAAAATGTATAAATAGATTTCAGAGTGACTGATTTTGTTTGACGATTAAACATCTGAGGAAAACCTGTGATGGAGATCAGCAGCTTTATTGGTCTTCCTAAATATCCAGTGTCCGCAATTTATTATCACAATACTGTCTTACAGAAATATCGCAATATTCAATATTATCACAATATTTTGACGGGGAGTAAGGGATGGGTGATTAAAAATTGTAATTGCATGAATTGCACATTACTCAAAAGCCTCATGTTACACCAGCAATTGAACAAATTTTGGTAATCAAACAGACGTTAAGAGGAGCAAAGACTGCCAACATGCTACTGGACGTTTAAGATTTGCAACAACTGATATTAAATTACAAAAAAACAAAAATTAGGAAGCATCTTCATATACTTATCTACATATGCTTGTGATATATATGCAGCTTCACAATATTGGAAAAAATATTGCATATCGATGTAAATATTGTGATGTTAAGTACTATTGGATATCGTCTGAGCCTACTTAGTTTGTGGGTTACAGAAGGAAAGGGAGAGTCAGTGTCAGTGCTTTAAAATAACATCAAGCCATAATATTGGAGAGGTAGCTTCAATAGAGAACCAAACACAATGTGCAGTACAGTTCAGTTTTTGGGAGCTGTCTTTAGGTCATAAGTTGAATCCCTGCAGTAAACTAAGACGTGTGCACTTTAATCAGTTTACTGTGGAACTAGAAAGCAGGACACATCTCCAATGACTCTCTCTTCATAGGCTGTGTTAAGAAACTTCAGTGGACTTCATCCATAAAACTGACTGCACTGTTCTCTTTTCTCTGTTTTAGGGTCCTTCGCCAACCATTTTTAAAAAAATATTTTAGATGTGTACGCCATTTCTCAGAAAACGTCTTCCCATCTTGTGGCCCTGGACGGGACGGTGCAGCAAGTGCGGCGTCGTAATATAGAACATGTAGCTGAATCACTCTGTCCCACCCACAGCACATACAGCTGGCTGCTCCAAATCTCAACCAAAATCAAAATCGGATACTTGTATGATTCATTTATTACTGCAATTTCAGAAATACACTTTTTAGAAAACTGCTTTAAAAAAAAACTGTAATGCAACCAATAGCGTAGGAATGCTGCCTGCTGCATGTGTCGACATTCAAACACTCTATTGAACCAGCCCCACACACACACACACACAAAATCATAGCCAGTGGGAATAAAGCTTTTGTTAATTTTATATAATTTTATATAGACAAAACACAAAGATTGATAAGGAAACATCCCAAAAACCCCTAATAACACAACAATCTCAGTCAGAAAGAAACTTAGGCTTCATTGTTATTCTGGCAAAAGGTGGCTTGGGTTGTGAAAAGCATTGAGAATGCATTTCAAAGCCTTGTGACACATATTGGGGTGTATTTCAAAGGCTTTATGATATTGTAGGAAATAGTGCAAATGGGTGCGAATATTGTGATGTTCAGTGTTATCAGATCTAACGAGAGCTGTGAAGTTCTTTTAAAAGACTTGGATTTGGAATTTGGTGTCCAAGTGAGTCGTAAGCCTGCTGATGAGGACTTTATACTGACTGGATGGGGGGATGCCAACTGGGAGATTAACATGAATATGTAACAGTGCTGCTGGGGTCCATTAGCATGTGTGCCGACTTCCGACAGTCACTTCTGATCAATGTGCACTTTTACAGCAGCCTCTTTTATTGTAGTGTTTACATCGAGGATTTCAACATGCCACGTTCCCAAGATGCATCGGGGGCATTGTGTGTCCCTGAGATAGGGCACCCAGCCTCAAAGCACTCCTGGCATGTAACTATGCAGCATGTGCTGTACTTCCACTCCGCCATAAATCTTCAGAGAGGCTGGGGATGGCACGCACACAACTTGGGGAATGAATGAATGAGTGAACATGTTCTGCAACACACATGGTGTGGTGATGGAGGAAGCGATCGGGGGCTTGGACAACGAGGATATCCTCTTGACAGCAGTCTTATTTAAAAAGAAGGTCCTCATGGGAACCCCGAGCCTATGCAGAGCCTTGAGAGTTACCTAACAACGCTTTCAGCATGGCAGTCATATTCTTAATTACTGCCCAGCCAGCAATGTTATACATTGGCTATTAATGGAATCACACCTAACTCTGACACCTTGATACTTCTACACTTCTGCATGAGTGTCACTATAGTTTCACCCACTGACTGAAGGAGATGTCTTGTCTCTATGATTTTAAATATAGTGTCCTTTTTGCCTGAATCACACTGTTCATCTCCCGCTTTCTGTGCTGCATTTGACGTCATATTAAATTACTGGGTAAATGAGATCTATAATGTGCAAAGCACTGACCTGGATTTTGACTCATATGTTTTCTTAGATTCTTATGAATGCAAACAGCGGCAGAGGAGCATCAGTTCTTTTTACAAAACAAAAAATGAAACTACAGTATGCCTACTCATGCAACAGCAAGCATGCACTACTGTGTCAGCCACTGCTTCATTATGCCATTATGGGTGTGGGCATTCAAAGGGTAATTATAGCTATGAATAAACTCAGTAAATTAGAACAACAAGGGCAAGTCTTATTGCTGGGCCAGATGGTAAGCCCAGTTTATTATTCATCTACTCTGAGTTAGAGACACTAATTTGATATGGCTCTTAGACTGAATGAACCTACAAACACAGAACTGGGAAAAAGGATGCTAAGATGTTAGTCACACCTTTAGCAATTGTTTGCACATAGCAGAATGTTTTAGGAATGCGTGACTGACAGGAAGGTGCTTTGTGGTCAATACCACTGCCCACAAAGTAAACACAGCTAGAAAAAGCATTATCCAAGAGAGTAGAAAGGAGAGAAGAGTAGAAAGTGGGCTGTTTTGCAATATCACTGTCAGAACAAAGGCTTTTTTCTAAGCCTTTGTTTAAAAAAAAGGACAATGCCGGTGATTTTTGAGTATTTGGCCCATTTACTATAATTTATCCACATTTTACACACGGCTAACAAAGTCGGCACCATTCATAAACCGCAGCACTAAAGCAGTGAAAACATTTCCCGGGGGACTATTTCCCAGCAGGCAGACAGTTTCACTCCACTCAGTTTCAAGTCATCAAAACACACAGTGCTGCTGCTTTGAGGAAAACTAACGTGGACAACTTCACACTGGTGTGAAGAAAGTTTGACATTAATTTTCATATCGTAGTAGAATGTTTGGAAACCAATGCCTGACTAAAATACGAAAAAAAATACGGAAAATGCAAATGCTCGCTTTTGGAAAAGATCAGCAGAAACAGGAATAATATACATTCTGTAGATATTACACAAACATGCAAAATCACTGGGATCTTTTAAAGGAGCCAGTCTATGACTAATGCAGAACAACTGTCCAGTTTGCATGCATAATGTTATGCTGTTGACTTTAAAGACTGTGTACACTGAGTACACAGACAGCTGTAAAACTGCCAAGTAAAATAATATTGGTTAGTAGAGTCGTAGTAAGTTGTAGTTTATTAAGTCAATTAAAGGTCAGTGTGTGTTGGATAAGGGCAGTAATCAACTACTGAAGGCATCTGCAGCTAAAATAGAGGGATGGTAAATCCAGTTCAACATGTGGATTTTATTATGAAGCATTATTCTTGAGTGCTGTCCTCTTCATCCACCAAGATTTGCGAGTTCCTCAAAGTCAGTAAGTTTTCCAGGCTGCATTTTCTGCAGTAATCCACTCCTGCAAGACGGAGTGGGCGTTCTCCTGGGGAGCCCTGCCGACTCCTGAGGGGCGTTCACAGACCGTCAGGGAACGCTGGAAACAATATTTTTTTAAAGGGGGGTGTTCCTCAGGGGCATTTCTTTAAGGCGTGTTTGCGCGAGATTCACGTCAAGATGGGTTGACACTTGCAGCTACTTGCAAAACAACATGGTCTGCAACAAACCTGCCAGTTTACACCAGTGCAAACAGACGAGACAGTGGATCGTTCCCATAGCAATGACTCTCTTTACTTCAGGGTTTCGATCAGCTTTCTGTGGCTGGATAGTTTTTCCATGTAGCTCCATGCTGCCTTCACAGGAGCGGGACATCAGAGAATCATCTGTAAAATTTCACCACGATGCCATTTACTGTGTCAGCTCAGGAAAATGGACAGCTACTTCTTTGGTGTTTCCCGTGGAGGAAATGAGAAGTTCCTTCCTCCTGAAAGCTTTTTCTCCAGAGGTTACACCATGAACGCCATGTTATGGCTGTGGTGAAATTTACAGGAGGGATATTCTGCTTTTGGATTTCCCCTGAAAGCAACTTAGCATCTAGCATTCTTCCACACTCAAACATTTAGATAAATACACCTACAATATAAGATAACCTACATATGCTTCTTCTTTTTTCCAGTAGCCTCAGACTTGCTGGGTGTTTTCTGCTGGAACAATTAATGAGAACGCTTCTTGTTTGGTATTTCTGGTTGAGTCTCTGGTTTGTGATCAATAACGGGACGTAATTAAAGTTTGAATGTCACATTTCCAACTGCTGCATCTATTTAACACTCCGAAATATAATTTCTATTCACATGGGCTTTTTTGCTCCCTGGGAAAACTAATGATAATGATATTTAAACTGTCCAGTTAATCAAATGTTATTTGGCATTCAGTTATACAATCTATGTTTGCAACAGTCAAACAGGGGCATGAGGAATACAATCGGAGGTCGTGTTCTGATTGGCTCTGATGTGTGAAAGTAACTATTTGATCCCTCCCCAGCCAATCTGCTTGTTAATTCATGAGAAAATATCCGAGAAGCCTCTCTCTGCATAGAAAGGACCTCAAATCCTTAGTTTCATTATGATTTCTACACCGAATGATGACAATACAAAATGAAAAATTGCACATTTTAGTTTATCACCCCTTTTTGATACAGGAAATATTGGTGCCCAGCGCCGTTCCACACACATCAAATAATGTCTCCATCATTATTGCATTATTGTCCATGCTGAGAAATTCAATCATGTATGAAGCCATTAGACAAGCAGGCCACGAGCAGACCGCGCTACACTTCCTACGGCCTGGCCACAGACCTTCAGCACTAACCTGATAACGCTCTAATAACATGTCCACTTCACTTTGCTGTCCATGATGTGACACAGCAAGCATTGCAGCCAACAGGGTATGTGGAAATCAGTGTTTTGTGAACCTGTATTTCAGGGATCTATAGTCCATATATAATCGCATAATCCAGTAGTGGAAATGTTCAATA
This sequence comes from Myripristis jacobus, assembly GCA_900302555.1. Taxonomy (NCBI): domain Eukaryota; kingdom Metazoa; phylum Chordata; class Actinopteri; order Holocentriformes; family Holocentridae; genus Myripristis; species Myripristis jacobus. The sequence goes on along the minus strand of OMLB01006949.1, from coordinate 85,271 downwards.
AATTACAAGTGTTGTTTTGATGCTTTGTAGAAAATTAGGTGCCATAAGAAAAGGGGCGCACTGCCACATTTGGAGCACACTTTTTGACCCGAACCACTCAGACGGTCATGGTTGCATCGATTTATTTATAAGGAAATCTTATCAGCTTGGCTTTAATGCAGAGCCAGTGAAGCTCTGCATTAAATCTCGGTTCTGAATCCCCTTAAGGAGATTGGGCTAAGTGGATCGGGTCGTGCTTTACAGACCAAAAGGCGAAGGAGCACCCTGCTTGCCTTGCCAGGGCCCTGATGACCGACTGTTAAGTACCATAAAGCAACATAAAGCTATAAAGTGTGCTCACTCTTCCTGTGAGGTGTTCCCGTTCCAGTTCCAAAGTACATTTGTTGATATTCAAACACTCGCCCGTCAGTAAGTACGAGCAGAGAAACCAGCCACAATACTTTCTTCCCAATTGGGATTAAATCACAAGTTAGGCTTCATTGTTATTCTATAGCAAGAATACAAGGAGATATTTCTGTGCCACTGGGTTTTATCACTGTATGACAGGAAGAAATGTGGCATCATTTTCCCATATCTACATAGTATCTTGAATAAGAGGAATACGTGGTTATATAGGTATGGGAATGTTTACAAAACAAGATTATAATTTAAGCATTATAGATCAAATCATCATAAGACAAATAATAATTTTAGGGTTTTAGGAAACTTTCTGCTATGTGCCCATTTCTAAACAGCATTTTTGGGAACATTCTCCCTTAATAATAACCCTCAATCCAACAGTTCAGTTTATATAGGAATTTAATATATAGTTTAATATAGGAATAATACCTGACAGGGTGTTCTACGCCGTGATTATTGATGCAAAAGCGATGCAATAGGTACAAGGCACAGCAGCTTTTGTGCTTTTACAGCGGCCGACGCGTGCTGTCCGAGAGGGTTTCTTCAAAGTAGTGTGCATACAGAGGAATACAGAAAGGATGATGCTAAATAGCATAGTGTTTACTACAAGCGTCAGCACAGAAGACAGCGGTGCCCTGTGGGAACTGACCAAACCGCACGAACACGCGTCAGACAAATCACACCGGCTGGCCGAGGCTACCTCTGCTATTTGTACTTCTACAGTGGAATTCTATAATTCATGTGGTGGTGCTCTGTTGCTTTTTGACTGACACATGGGAAGTAGAAAAAAGCTGACCTGGTGCATCCATTAGTGTATCTGACAGTATACTTAACAGTTATAATGAATGAGGCAACATCGGCTGTTGTGAGGGAAGTGATGGCTGTTAAGTAGCCTTAATTGGCATCACACTGTTATCTTGCACCACTTTAATGACCAAATCTAAAAATGTGCCGTGGAAAAAAATGCATTTGCCATGAATTTTTAATGCCAGTGAAGGCAAAGTTCAAAGATAAATGGCCGATGGTGATGCATGACATGCCTATGTCCAATTATTCTTGAAAAGATTCCCCTCACGAGACAGATGCCTGATTTCATCTTTAAGGTCACACGCAGGAAAATGCCTCGCCTGTGAAGACGTGAGGCCTCATTTACACACCTCCTCTCTGACCGTCTTAGCTCTAACTGTGAAAGCGCTTAAAGCAATATCACAAATCCAGTGTTGATACCTTGGGAAAGAATAGAGATTAGATGAAGCTTTTTGATATGTGACAGTAAGTCTTACAATAATCTCCGCAACCTGCTAATTTTGGTGTCAAGATCTTTTTAAACAGCACAATGTTAGTTTGGATTTGTTTTGATGGAAAAAAAAAAAAGTTCAAGAAGTTAACTGAGGTCCTCGGCATCATTTATCATAATCTCTGCTTTGGTTTCCTGTTACATGTGGAAACGCTGATTAAAAAATAATTAGGACTGATAAACTTTATAATTGATGGGCAGCTGGCACTGTGGCAGTGTTTATTTTGGTAACAGTTGCCTCGCGCTCCTTCTAGGATGCTCTCACATCAAAGAGGGATACATAATGTTGTATTGGATTTTACTTTAATGAAACGAGAATGGATGAGTTAAACTTTTAATAATAGACACCAGAAAAGTGTGAGGACTCATTGCACTCATTTATGCAGTACATCTCCTCTTTGACATTTTGATAAATTGCCTAAGCCGCTAAATTTAGATTTCACTATCTACCCAAAACCTACTCCATCTGATAGCGGAGCCCATTGATCAACATTATAAGCCTATTCTCTGGATCCACCATAATAATTTCTCAAAGGGTAAGTACATTAAACTAGAATAGAACATGTGGCTCATGACACAATTTCTGCAAAGGTCTCTGAATTATTAAAAAATATATTAATATAAATCAAAGAATCTCAATAATGAATCAAGGTGTTCTGTATGGAGGGGGAACTTAGACAAAGGACAAATCCAAATCTAGAGTCCTAATATATTCTGGGCTCATGACTGCGATCGCTAGATCCTCAACTGCATAGGGAAGATATTGTATGCTTCAAAGATGAACATAACATGACGTACGACACGTGCCTTATCTCCTTCCAATCAATATTCCACTGGATGGCTACACTACTCTGGAGCCTGTGGTTCAGTGGAGCCACGGTGAGAGGACGTCCTGTAAAATTAGTTGCTAAAGTTTGTTATTAATGAAAGACTTACCTCTTGATGATGGACAGTCAGTGATTATTTCAAATAGTGGGACCGTGTAGGCACCAGAAATGATTGTTTTATTGTGCTTTACAGTCCAGTAAAAATTAGTTTATAAAAGCATCATACCAGTGATTTTGCATGTTTAGCATAATATCTTCAGAATGTATAGACTTCATGTTTCTGCTCATCTTTTCCCAAAGCAAGCAGTTGTGTATATACATTTTTCCTCCTTTTTATCCAGCCATTGGTTTCCATTCATTCCACTACAATATGAAAATGAACTTTCAGAGGTCTCAAACTCTCTTCAAACCAGTATTTCATCAGCATAGCACATAGCAGCAGCGCTGTTGTGTTTTGATGACTTGAAATTGGGCAGAGTGAAACGCTCCCTCCACTAGGGAAAATAGTCCCCAGGGAAATGTTTGCTTTCCACAGCCAATTATCAGTTCTGTGATTTATGAATGGCGACAACGTTTTTTTGGCTTCACGTACAGAACATTATAAGGTGGGCATTTCTACTAAAAATGTGAAAAAATGTAAAAATTTGATTATATGTTGTGAGGTCTTTAGTACCCCTGCATAATCTGCAGAATGGTTTGTTGAAATGTAAAATGTGGGAAAATTATAGTAAACAGGCCAAATATTCAAAATCACTGGTATCACCCTTTAAGGACTATTTCAGCGCTGAAGTTTTTTTCTTGTTTGCCAATAATTATGAGAAATGATTTATTCAAGAAGAAACTCCACAGTACAACTACTCTGAACACTACTTCCAGCAGCATCCGGTGCTTCTTTTCTGTTACTGATTGACAAAACACCAGCAGGCCCTGGCACTATTGAGATGTTTAACATTTGTGTTAATCTGAGACCTGTTGGATCGCAGATGGTACAATGACAGCCAAGCTGCAGCATACTGGCTATATTATGCAATATGAGCAGCTAATACTCACTTAACTAATAACAAGGAATATGTATGCTTTCTCATGATGGAAGTAAGAGGATTGACATGGCTCAACTGACAGGACTGAGACAATTGTCAAAGGATTGTGCATCCATATATTACATAAATGATGTCTAAGTTTCCACTTAAGAGCATTTACAATGCAATCCAAGTACTTTTAGTCACAAATACAATGAAGCAGACACTACAACAAAGTAGAAGCTCTTGGGTCTTCAAAATAATGTAGCATAGAGTTGTTTTGTGTTTCAGCAACAGAATGAAAAATACATAAAAGTTTTAATTAGATTGATGCTGTGCATCACTAATATTGGCTCAGCTCAACTGGTAAGTATAGAGAGAGTGCATGTCTGTGTGTGTCAGAGAGAGGGAGAGAGCAGAGGGAGCGCCACTCAGCTATTCCAACTTTCCAACTCATAATTACCCCTCTTTTGGGTCGATCGTGTGCACTCGTCTCATAATTATGATATTTCAAACCGCACTTAAAGGTACCATGAGAGTGTCTCTCTGTGAAAATGACTCTGAATCTGATCCCTCATCCAAAGGTTGCGCGGCAGACACCCCCCCCACTACTGCCACCATCCCCCACCATGCACCTGACACATCTAAGGACACTGAGTCATTGCCACAGGATGTGCACATTGATTAGCATGCCCATGGCTGTGCATAACCTGCCTCAATACTTTTTCAAACACCTTCAGCACACAACATCTTGGAAACGCACACCTCTCCTCTTTTGAAGTACACTGCTTTTGCAAGCTACTGTGGAACGTAAAGTATAAGTCCTCTTGGAGATGCAGATTCTTTGAATGTGCATGTTCAATCCCAACACCACTCTTGAATATAGATTGAACAGCCCACAGTAAACAAAACACTCCTTTAATGGAGATTGCATACTGGGAGTCTGCTGCAGCAATATGACTGAGAGGCTGCCTTAGCATATCAGCCTCCCTTTTTTGTCAGTACAATGCTATTTACAATGAACACAGTCTCTTTTTCCCAGACAGATAATAACTGTCATCAGCACCTCACAAATGATGAGTTTCATCGATTGTCATCAGACTGGGGAGGCAGAACCGCAGCCATAGAGGATCAATCTCAGAGACATGGAACTGGAGAGCCAACAGTGCAGGGCAGAGAGCCTCCTCAGACTCACAAGAAGAGGGAAAGCTAACTGAAAAAACAATAAAAGAAGGAAGCAAATGATCATCTCCCATCTATGAACAATACACTGAAAGATCCATGTTTGGGATGCTAATGACATGCACAGACTGGGTGGGGGTGGGAGGTGTTCCTACAACACAACCTGCCACATCTCAGAGCCTAGACAATTGCATAAGGCAGATTTTCTCTTATAATGAAATACTTTGCTTGCTAGTTGCTTAGCAACTAAAAAAAAAAAAAGAAAAAAAAAAGAAAAACTGATTCATATGGCACATACCGTATGTGCCTGACACTGCATTTCTGACACTCTGGAGGGAGGGTGATTCTTGGATAAGGAAAAGAGGTAGAGTGCAAGACAGAAATGCACAGGAGGCGAGCAAAAGGCAGAGAGGAAAAGATTGGATGTGAGAGGATGACCCTTCCCTGGCCGCCTCCCAGAGAGATAGCACAACAGGTTGGAGGAGTTTGCCAGTTTCCCTTGGCAATATCTGAACAAAAACACTTCCACCGCTTTCGTAATCTTGCTGGGATTCACAAATAAACAGGGCAGGTGGACAGACCTAAGTGTTTTGCCGTGGACTTTGAAGAGGGGGAGTGAAGAGGGGACTAATTTCACTCCGGTCTTCTTCTCAGTCTTGCAATTCTGACTCATTTCTTCTCTCCACTAAAAGCTATGAGCAAAAATTCTTCTTTATTAAGCTGATAGATTCTTGCAGATATTCGTACTACAGCCAAAGTGGGGCACTGAAAGAGACGTCTGCCTTCAAAGGTCAGCGCCATCCTGGATGCAGCCTTTGCCATTTCCTCTTTCCATCCTGCTTGTCTGTCTGAGATGAATGCACATGCATTATGTAGAGAGATGAATAGTGAACAGGCTCTCTGTGCTCTATCTCTGACACCATTATCAGGTGAAGTCGTTCTTTGTCCTTCAACATAGGAGGAAGGATGCAAACTTAATCTTTTAATCAAAAAACCCAGCCACAGAAACCTTAAAGCACACTGGAGCCTTTAAATCCAAAGACACAGAGTCCAGCACACCTCATTGCATCAAAAAGAATGTTTTTAAATGCAGGACTGCAGCCAGTCTTGGGCAGATGGTGTCATTACAGTTTAGTAGCAGAAAATCTAGCAGTACACCGAGATCCATGTTGCTGTCTGCCTTAAATGATATGAAAATTATTTGGAGGGATTATGTCATGGTATGAGTGTTAACCTCAATGCAGAGCAATAGAGATGCACACCATCGGTGAAAGAATGTCTCTTGGACATCCAACAATGTTTGACCCATGTATGAGCAGCAGCTGACGGGCTTGGTGTGTCCTGAGCAGGCCTCCGACTGGCAAAAACTATTCCTGACTTTTGGAAGCCTGTCAAACAAATGGCGCTGAGCAGTTCACTGTAGCGTTCGGAGCAGCAAAACAACAGCCTCGGAGTATGATATGACACAATAAAAATAAGAACAGGAAACAATGCTCAGGATGGCATTTTTAAACCACTGACAGGCAGCGGTCTGGTCAAGCAACAGCTAAACATTCATTTGAAATCGGTCTCCTGAATAAATAAAAAAATAAAAATCCAATCGTGTATTTGCACAGCCATCTTAATTCAAACAACTCAACTAAAACCTGATTTGAAAAGTGTGACACATAACACTGCAAAGAGGAAAACTACAGGAACCACAAGGAATGAGAGGAGGAACGACAACTATGAGAAGAAAATGGTGGATTATGCACTCTATAATAAAATGAGGGTTTCTGTTTTTATGTTCATAATAAGAAACAATCTACTTCAGGTTCTGCTCTATTTGATGGCAAAGGAGTGTAACATATTCAGATAATGATAAATCAAATCTTATTCATGAGATATTGTGTTGATGGGGGTGGGTTGTGGGGATTACACATAGTTCTTATAACCTACTAGTTTATGGATCAACAACAGGTGTCATCAGCATATAATATATTCTTGTACATGATAAACTAATCCCAAAACAGATTATCCATCATATGAGTACAGTCCAAAAGTAAAATTATTCACTTACAGATTGTCTTTTGGTACAACTGTATGTTACAGTTAATGCATGTCACATTAAGTAAGGCAATAGCTCTGAGGGTTCAAACCACACACAGAGTCATGCACTGCCGTCTCTGTAATGTGATCTTAACAGAGATTTAATGACCGGCCTATTTCCCAAATCAAACTGGCTGGCCACACAATATCGTCAGGCACTTGCTGGCCTAAAACAACCCGTGATAAACATGTCACTCGCGGTATGATGGTTATTAATTGAGATGGCATACCTTCTTTTTGGCGTTGCAGTGGCAGCACACAGTCCACAGGTATTTGAGAGTTCTCCACAGGAGGATTATAAAGAGCCCTCCAAAGAAAGTGACCATGGAAGAGGCGAGGAATGCCCACCACATTCGCTGGCCATTGCTGTCACAGGGCACATCTGGTGAAAACGGAATGATCACATTCATCTTGGATATGTGGATGGACGAGTCCGGGTTGAATTTCTCCCTGTTTTTCGGCATTATCGCCTTCTGATCAGTTGCCAGCCACAATAAACTTAGTAGGATTCAGGCGCTCTGGGGAGCTCCGGCCAGCGCTCCCTGATGCCCCAGCGGCTCAGCCATATTGTGTCAACCGCCTTCCACTCCTTTGCCTTTTCATCTGGCTCCAATCAATAGTAGAACAAGAGTTGGGTCGATAGCAAGTGCACACACGAAAAAACTTTCCTTTAAAGAAAAGAAAAAGAAATCAACAAGAAATCGATGGCGCGCCTTGCGAGGAGCATTCCTGGCTGGAATTGCGCGTCAATCGTGAGACGTGCGCGTAAAAATCACATATTCTGGTAAACTCTTCAACAGTTGTCACGATTTTTGGGATGGTCCCGATTGGATGAGATGGAAGAAAATGTCTTGTTGTGGTTACTATCTTGAAGCAGTGTGTCGTCCACGGCAATCGATGGCTTTCACTCACTCATGCACCTTGTGTTGGGTAACAGCGCAGCTTTCAGCAGGTCCGCTACTTCTGCTCCGCACGGCGCACTGTTGAATGCTCTCCTCACGGCAAACACCGCACTTCACGGCTGTTCTCCTTCTACGGGGAATTTCGCTTGAATAATAATGGCTCGTTGCGCTGTGGCGGGGCTCGGCTGTGTATTTCTCGGCGCTCAGGCTTCACCGGCTGATTGCGGCTGTCACGTCCATTTGTTGGAAGATGGCATCGCAGATTTACAGGTAGCGGGGGAGGAGCCATCAATACGTCCCACGGTTTACTGCTTATTTAGGGTGGACGCTCCATTAATTTTTTGATGATAATGACTTAAGTGTTACAGTTGGGTTGGTTTTTGAATCAAGCAGTAATTACACGGAAAATAATTACAAGTAAGGGCACCCTTATATAATGAAAAGTGACGGTTATCTCTGGGACTTGCTGTGGTGCTCAACATGGAATTTGTAGAGCTTATTTTTTTACTCTTCTTAGTATTCATACGTCCGTAGCCTAGGTAAACATGTTCAGTATTGCTGCGATATTTGCCCTTTAATGTTTATTTATTGGCTTTTTATACGTTTTAGTGAAAGACATAAAATGCGTGAAATTGATGTTTTAGACATCGTCACGAAAATTAGGGCTTAGATAAAGACTTTCATAATGTGGGCGGTGTAAAGTCTGTTGAGAATGTGTTTAAAGGCCAAAAAATAAACTTGACTTGGAAAACCTGTTGAGCTCCGTTTGAAACAAACTGCCGAGAGATGCCAACGGATGAGCTGAGCAGCTTCATGTGTCTGAATTCACCACAAGATTTTCAGATTTTACAGTCAGGTCAGTTGATCACTTTACAACTTGCACAGTGTCGATGAACTCTTTGAAGCTGGCTGGAAACTGCAGAAATGTAAAACATCGTACTGGGAATACTGAGGAAAATCTAAAGTGTGATAAATGCGTGTGGCAAGAAAAGGAAACAAAACAAAGTTGCAAAGTCTGAGCTACAGTGGTGATTTACTCTCCCTAGTGGACAAAAAAGTGCACTGAGCGACCAGGTCCCTCATTTGGCATTTTCCGCCTCCTCCTCCTCAGTGGCCTCGGGCTGCTGTGTGAAGCGTCATGTTCGCAGCATTACTCACCGCTTACAATTAACAGCGAGCACACATCCGTCCTCTCCTCAGCTGACATCAGCAAGTTAACATTTGCAGGCTGGAGGATGAACAAAGTTACTGCAGCTTTGAAACACAACCTTTGTAACATAAACTCCAAAATGGTGTGTCTTGGAAAAAATAATTATTTAACAATACAATTTGTTATTATTCTAATAGACACACCTCTCCGCCCAAAAGAGTTAGGATTTGGTCAAATTAATAAACAAAAAATAAAAACACAGACAAGGACTATGTTCTATTACAGTAACTGTATTTTTGTTAACATTTGATGCAAATATTAAACTTCATTAGGAGCAAACTTGAACTGGAGTGATGCATCTGCATTGAAAAAGATGAAATGTTGATAACGTGTTCTACTGTAAGTCCAAAAGGTGCTTGTAAATACTTTTAGTTGACAGTCAACCGTAAGTCAAATAAAATATCCCTTCTTAAATAATCCACTAAAGAGGAACATCAGACAATATTCAAATCAATATTGGCAATATCAGCACAACACACAACATGGGATTCATTATGGTGAAACTAACGTACCAGTAATATGATTTACAATGGATATGGTAGTGTTAATAAATGCCAGGATGGGTACAGATAAATATAGTTTGGCACAGTATTATGTTTGAGGACTGAAATGATGCCATTAAAAAATTACAGTGCCATTGCAGAACATTAAAGACAAAACAGAAGAGTCAACTGCAACACAAAGTGAATGAAGCAAATGTGCCCCAGATTTTCCTCTATAAATAAAAACATTAATGGGAAAATATGATCCTTTCTATTTGCTAGACAACTACATTTGTATAACAAAAAGGTTCATAACCAACATTTTTGATTTGATTAGATAAATTAAAAAGGCAGAAAAAATATGCATAAATATAGAGAAGGGAACACAGTGGTCCTTTCTATCCTCACTTCTATAATTATGTCTGGAGTGATTTGAATACACATTAATGCAGTCTGCCTGTGGTCCTAAATATTCTTGGGACATACTGGAATAAAGGAGTGCTAAGAGTTATGGGAAAATGGAACATTCAAGTAAGCATTACATTAAACACTAGTGTAAACAAATCACTATTTGTAGTACATCACTATTGTAGTGGGAATATTACATTAATAACATCAGTGCTATTACAAACCTGATATTGCTATGAGTGTTGTGAAGAAACAGTACTGGGAGTTAACCATGATGACCACTAGACGTACCGGTTCACTGTGCATCCCATTAAAAACAAAAAAAGTCTGGTTTTGTAAAACATAAAAGCCTCTATAGCGTTACATGCAGAGTGAGGGGAGACTTTTCTACAAGGCTTCGTCTGGGATCCACAGTACTTTACTCTGCTCCTGCTCCACGATGGTCATGATCTGAGTGCAAATGTAGGACAGACTGCCTCCTTGGACAACACCTGCAACACAGTAAGAGGAGGGTGGGGGGGGGCAACTTGAAACAGGCACTCCAAACCCAGTGTCACAGCTATGTCAAGAAGTTGAGACTGAAACTTTGCTACTTGTACAGAAACAAGATAAACTTTCCCATGTCTTGCTGGAGGAAAGTTGAGGAGCTGACTTCACTTTAAGGTCTGAATTATGGAGGCATGAAACACAGGCACATGGCGACCCCTTAGTCCTATCTTGTAGCAAGTGCCCGGTTTTCTAACCAGTGACAATTACTGCACTCATCATTATACCGAAAACTTGGAGGGTCATCAGGGATCAGCACTGGTCTGTGTAACTTAACAAAGTCCTCCATTAATTGCAGGCCTTACATCGTGTCTTCAGATTGGAAAGTGAAAGACAGCTTTAAGATGGTGTGCCCCATTAAAAAAAAAAAAAAAAAAACAACAACTTTGGATGATCTCCAGCATGTTTGGAAAAGCCTTCATATCTTACTATAACTGTTTCTGTATTTGGTTTTCCTGAATGTTGCTGAAAAAATTTTTATCCTCATTTTAATCGAGGATCTGCATTAATGTGACTCTGAGGTGAAATAAAGGTGATGTAAAATAGCTAAATTTTCACCAGCATGCTAGTGTGCATTCCTGAAATATCTAATGAGTCATCATATAAACACTGCGGTCCATATTCCTCATGGACCTCAAGTCTGTTCATCTCTCAAGATACACATAAGCAGTATAAATGTATAAATATCTCTAAAGGATCTCCATAAATATAATTGTCACTGACTTTTATCCACTCTTTGCAAGAACCTGAGTCTGGCTGAATGAAAATAAGATTTCACTACAAACCTGTGAAAAACCGGCTGTACTCCTGCTCTATTTTCTGTGCCGTCTCAAACTGCTCCTTGGAATGTTTCTGAGAGACTTTATCCCGCAGGTACAGAGGGTCCTTCTGCTCTCTGGGGAGAAAACATCATCAACTGTCAACACCCGAGAAACGTCAATTCACAACCAGATCATGCATAATGTAGGTGTTGTGTGCACTGCTGTGGTATTAAAAGAGTGTACTGGGAGGACAGTGGGATATAAAAAAAAACCTCTGCAGCTGCAGCTATGCTATGAACAATTTTTGATATCTGATTTTCAAGATCAGACTTTGCATGATCCATCCTAGTTATTTGGGTTGTGGTGGTAGCAGGCTGAGGAGGACAGCCCAGATGATCCTTTCCCCTGTCACATCCACCAGCTCCTCCTGGGGATCCCAAGGCGTTCCCAGACCAGCCAGGATACATAATGCCAGCGAGTCCCTGGGCTGTCCTCCCAGTTGGTCGTACCTAGAACACTTCCACAGGGAGGCGATCTGGAGGCATCCTGACTAGATGCCCAACCCCCTCAACTGGCTCCTTTCAATGCACAGGAGCAGCGGCTCTACTCTGAGCTTCTCACCCTAACTTTACAGTGCAGAAACTTTAGATTACAATATCCCTTAATGCACATTTTCCTGAAAATGGCTGCTTTGGCTCCAGTAGCTGTACTTATTTTAAATGTGAGCCTGACAACTTCAGTATGGTTTTGTACATCTGATAACAACACAAACAAAATCCAGTTTTTGTTCATCTAAACCTTAATGCATCCTGGTGTGAATGGATGATACTAGTCATGCTGAAAAAAATTGACAAGTGTAACTATAGCCCATGACTTCATATTCAAAAATGACCTAAAGCAATAATAGTCAAACCCTGGCTTGCACTTCAGTGAGATCCCAATACTGCCACGCAACCCATCAGTTTACCATGTCTGGAAAAAAAAATCTCAACAGGAAGTAATGTGACTAATGGGCTCTCAGTCTGCGTCCACTGAGAGCCTCTGACCTAACCTAGAATCACGCTGTCATCTTTCCCTGGCACCAACATTTTGGGCTGCTGATGCCTTCCAGAGGATAAAAACCAGGGGAATAGCTTGAGCTTCTGTCAAACACAGCGCCAGGCAAGGCAGTGGGTGGTGTGTGTATGTGTGTGTGGGGGTAGGTGGATGCAGCCAGTGTTTTAGCCACCCACACCGCAAAGTGGAGCCACAGGCCCTGCTAGCCCCTGCCTGGGACATCTGGCACTCAGCTGATGACAGAGGAGGCTTAGTGGCAATCAGTCTCAGTGTTTGCCTGCTGCACCATTTCATGTATTTGTGCGTGCATGTGTGTTTGAGAAAGTCTGTATCTGCCAGACCTGAGAGAATGTGTGTGTGTATCTGTGTGTGTGTGTCTGAACATAAAGGACCTTGCTGAGGGTTCAGCAGACTTAATCTTCCTGTGGGATTACGAATAAAAAAGCCCAGGGATCTTTGGTAAATCACAATTATCCTATCAAAACCCCGGCAGGTGGTGAAAGAGAGCAGGCTGCGGCCCCTGAACTAATGAAATTGTGCTCAAATCATTTTGATTAATTAGTTTTTGTGATGTGAACCAGCGATAATCAAACCGGTGGTAGTTTTGGAAATGTCAATTTCCAGAGAGTCTGCCACTGAAATAAAGTGATGCTGCAGACATTAAGGGAAAGTCATCAAGAATTATGACTGCTGCAAGGAGAAGTGGCATATCATAGATGAAACTAGCTTTGGGGGAAAAGGGGAAAAAGTTCATTTATCCTCACATCAGACTTCCTATGCAAACAATGTACTGACAGTTCACAGTGAACAAATACAGCAATATGTCAAATTATATTCTTTTGTTCATGCATAACTGTTATTTTTTATTTTAAATGCACAATCAATTATTGCAAATAAGACAATAGCTAATAAAATCAATTAGGCACTACAGACATTAGGGTCTTTCGATCAAGTGTGTTCACAAATGTTTTACATTTTGAGTAAGCGCCAGCCCTAAAATTCAACATGATTTAATTTTCTGACTATTTTTTCTCCTAAACACCCTCCATAACCAAAGGATTTGGATGAACAAGCTTCTGCAGTTTGTCTTTGGAGGATTTAAACTTGAAGTGGAATTGGATAAACAAAAGCAGTGGCAGCGAAACACAAAGCACACTTGACATATCCTTGACATGTCTTCAGGCAAGGGAAAAAAACTGAAACAAACATCTATAAAAGGCCTGGGACTACTCACTTTATCTGCTTGGCGTTTTTGTAGCGAATGAATATGACGATTGGGTAGATGTGAACGCTGTGAAGTCGTTCGATGGCGTGAGGGGCAATGTCAAGTAAACAGTGACAGTCCTATGAGAGAAAATGACAACAAAAACATGGTGAGAAATGGGGGATGGTGCAAAGCGTAATATTACCAAGAAAAAAAATATGACAGAAACAACTTCATTTTGTTACTTATATTTTTTCATGATTTCGGAGAAGTAGCTACACATACACAACACATGGAGCTGAACTTCAGAGTTGGTGGATTTAAGCTAAATCAAGTCAAGGTTCCATGTATCTCACAACTCATTGACTCCTGTGTTGAACATAGTATCTGGAATATTAGAAGAAGCCATATTCAGCACATAAATAATGAGATATGAAATGTTTTTGAGGACTGGGTTTATTACTGCCTCTGTCATGTCCTTCAAAAGTACTTCTCCTTAGTTCTACAAAACAAGTCTTAGTTTATTGGCTGCTGGCAGAATGAAATGGCCAAAAATATAGGCATCTTAAGAGCAGGCTTTTCAAAGTTTGTTTTTTCCTTCATTCTTCATGTAGAAAATCAGTGACACTATTCATTGGCACTTCAGCCCATTTGCAGCTCCAATATAGCTTGACAACTGTAGAAATATGGGATGTGTTATTAGATGCACTTACTAAATTTCCCCTAGCTTATCAAGGAAGATTAAACATTGTAATTTCAGGTTATTTGATAACTTTTGGTCTGTGAAATGGCCCATCTGGACGATTTTATTTTTAATTAATAACAGAGAAGCTGGTTTGAGCTTTGGCATGGATTTAAAACTAAGCCATCACCTAAAATCAACTTCTTATCAGAGAAACATTGCTGGCATTGTCATGCAACGTAGATATACAAAAATATATTTGTATTGGTAATGATTTTTGTATTTAATCTACTTAAGAAAACATGACCCAGAATGAACTTACTTCCTTTAAATGTGTGCATGAGCATTTTAGTTATGTACCAATTAACTAAATTTAGAAACGTATAGTGTTTGGCAGCCTGGTTTAATATTACAACTTATTTTATATTAGGACACAAATGTCTTGTTCTTGTTTTTCCCCAGCACAATGATATATTTGCTAAACATACTCTGCCTCCTCTTAAAACAGATATCAAAAAACAAGTCTGAATTGGGAACATCCCGTGACAAGCCTTTTTTTCTGTATTTTTGGGAAACCCCATCCGGCACATACAGCTGCCAGAAAAAAAAGCTTAATACCAAAGACAAATCTGACATCTGACTACGGATGTACAGACCTGATATTAAATACCAGCTGGTCAGACGTGCAGCCTTGGGTTGTTTGCACAGCACAGAACAAACTTTAACATTAAGAGCTGAAAGCCGAGCAGTGGGCAAAGAAAATAAGACCTCATTTTGATGACTTGGCTTACAGATTCCATTTTGCACAACCCAGGTAGAGGAATTCATTTTAATGTGAGAAGAATATACCCTCTCTGTAATTTCCTTTATTGAAGCAACAGTTGTCACATCAAAATGGCCACTTCTCCGTTTGTAGTCGATGAACACACAATCCTTCACTCCACGTTCTATTGCCTGCTGAGATGCCTTCATAACCTCTGAAAGAAAAAGACATGTCGTCACTGTACAAATTAGTTAACAGGCAAACAAAGGCAAACCAGTTATTCCTGTTTTATGTCATAATCTAACTGAGCACCAGTGAGTAAAATACACAATAACATGCAAGACAAGTTAGGGCTGAACAATATGATTTAAAAATAATAATAATTAATTAATTAGTTAATGAACAAACTATCTACAAGCTGTGGTCAGTGGCTCACCAGGCAGACAGCGACAGAACTTGGCAGGAGCCTCCTTCACTAACATGTCCTTGATGGCCTCCACTAACGGACCCAAAATCAACACTGGTCTCGGGGACAAGCACTCCACCTTCTGGACCCGCTGGTACACCAAGCTCACTCCGTCTGAGGAATACACAGAGAAACATGCCATTCATTCAGAAATACACCAAGCTAAACACTGTAGCTAAGTTCCATCCATCTATTTATTTCTTTTGCTGAGCATGCATGTTTTCCAGCACCAGCCTGCTTCTTTTACAAACATTCACACATGGAAGTTGCCCAACACAGCTGGCCACCAAGTCAGTCTACAGGAGCACTTGGGGGTCAAAGGCCTTGCTGAAGGGCACTTGAATGTTTGTCACCATTCTTCATTTGCTGTCCCCACTTAGATATTTCCAGCTTGGCACATGTCTGCTTCTCCAGCAAAGGCTAAAGGCACACATGCACTCATACTGAGGAAAAGTAGTTATGCTACTGTGAGAAATCTGTAGTTGATCTACTGATTCTAATCATGCTGTACCCTTTCTAATAAACCTGTCATGCTAGATGGTTTCTCACCCTCTGTAATGGGTATGGAATCTGTGCTTATGGCATCCAGAGCCATCAGGTCTTTCCCATCCTTGGATCCGCTCCGTTTGTGCTTCTGTCTCCGGCGGAAAAAGGACCTGCGTGCAGCGGCAGACAGAGTCTTGCTGGTGCCGTTATCATCCTTCATATCAGGCATGCTGTGTCTTCTGTAGAACTCCTGGTCCATCCTTATAGAGAAATAACGGGTTCAGACCTATTCCTCTTACATAAATTACATTAAATACAATAAGAGACATCATACACATGTAATTATCTCACATGTGTAAAAGTAAAGTGAACTATAGAGTGTACTTACATGTATTTACTGGGAATCTGCCCTTTCTCCAGCCTCTGTGCCTTCTCGTCAAGTTGCCAGGCCATCCAGTAGCCAAAATTGCCATTTGGAAGAGTGTCTTCAACATACAAGATGTCATCTTTCTTAAAGCTCAGTTCCTGCTCGACCTCCGCCACCCTCTCATAAAGTGCTCTGAAGAGGAGAAGGAACAATAAAGCAGTTCAGGTCATGCTGAGCAGTTTCTCCTGACCTTTGGTGAAACAAGGAAATATGAAATTGCCTGACAAACCTGACTGGACATGAACAACATAATTGCCAGCAGGACAGCAGAACAACAGTTCATGAGCTTGAGTGA
>OMLB01006949.1:51896-68751 GCA_900302555.1 Myripristis jacobus | reverse complement strand
TTGTGCATCGGCGCACAGGAGAATTAAAAGCTAGAGGAGTGTGTAATAGCGTGTTACCATGGTACAGTTGAAAACGATGCTAGAGATATGTGTGTGTGTGTGTGTGTGTGTGTGTGTGTGTAACAGCCACTACTGCAAAACCAGAAGAAAGGTGTAAGGACTCCTTTATTCCTGCTGTCTGATCCCTCACAAACATTGCTGGGGGGGATGACTGATGGGCAATCATGATTGATATTGGTGGTTATTTTGATAATGATTTGTCTTATGCCGCTTGCCTGAAAATCTGGACTGACAGACACTGGTGACTGATCGTTGTGCTTGTCAGTCTTAAGTTCTTATATAATGCTGTCTTTAATTCTCGCTGTAAAACCAATAACCCCTGAGGACAAACGAAGCTGAAACTTGAGCTGCTTTGCCACCAATTATTTGATAATTAGTTACCTTATGAAGAATCCATCCCCGGGGGAATCTTTGATCACAGTGAGTTCTTCCACACAGTGCTGGACTTTGAATGTTACAGTTTCAGCCGGTTTCAACATTTCCAAATAAGCCTCTTCAGCGGTCTTGTTTTTCATGCTGATGCCATTGTACTGTTTGAAAAACATAAATTACAGAGTACACAAAGACACTCAGCCGGGCTGCCAACACAGAATGACTCATCATTTTCAGTAAAATCAATTCAAGTAATGCATAAAACATAGACACAGTTTCAAGTGGTCCAAAATGAATTTATTAAGCAAGATGAATTTATTTACCATTTAGCAACTTAATTGTACCTTGTACATATGTTATTATGCCATTACAGTTACCAACTATGCAACATCTGCCCAACTAGAACAATTCTTGCACTTTGAATGTATTTGCACTGTGCTCCTGTTTAGTCTGCTTGTATATATGCTATACCTTGACTGAATTACATGCACACTGCATGTAATTGCATGTAATGCAAATGTCCTATAATGTGTCTCCAACAACTGTCCTGGGTATATTCATTGTTCACCTGTTGCACCCAATTCAGATAAAAGCTGCAGGTACAGTACCTCCAATATAAAGTCTCCTGGCAGCAGACCATCGGGACCCTTGGCGGGGCTGTCATCATCCAGACTTTCCACATAGATGCCACTAAGGTTTCCTCCACAGATCTGAACCCCAAGCTCCACCTGGGTCCTCTTCAGCCTCACCAGCCGAAGCTCTGCAGCCTTGTGGGAACCTGTGCCAGGCATCCTGCCACAAAACATCAAAAGTGAAAGAATTGTGACTTGTGAAATACTGAATCAGTGACACCAGTGAAAACAGATACTTTCCAGTCCTACCTGAAGGAGCTGTGAGGGCTGGTGGCAGGAGTTGTTTGTTTGGAGGGAGGAGTCATGGTGCCCTCATCCTGCTCGCTCAATGTATCAATGGTGGAATGATTGTCTGGGGTGGTGGCACCGCTGTCCTGGGGCGTCGGCTGGTTGCTGACGGACTCCATCCGAGAACTAAGGAAAAAAGGGAAGGTGATAGCATCTTCTCAAAGACAAATTGGGAATAAAGCTGGCTGTATACTTTCAAAGACGTAAGACTAAGCCTTTGTGTGTTTTTTGCGCCAGCCCATGAACTCCGCAAGAGGTGCATATTTTAAGGCTGCAATAAAAACACTTCTTGTATATTATGGTGACTTCCTTTCCAATCATTTTTATAGCTTCCATGTTTAATATTTCAGTATTAAACAAGCATCCTAAAAGTGACGTGTGACTCTCAAGAGTGTGACCCAAAACTGAAGTTTGACCAGTGACGCACCCAGCCATGTGATGTCAGAACCAATCACAGACAGGGGAAAGTATCAGAAGTAGAAAAGACAAAAGAAAAATTCACCTGTGGGGGCCTGCCAAAGAACCTGAACCAACATGCTTTGCAAGTGGTCTTTTTGCCCTAAAAGCTTTACTTGTTATGAAATATGCTGGGGCCTTTAGTTTTGTTTTTCAGATTCTATCAACTTTGAGAGACGCCATTTAAAATGGAGGTAATTAAAATGTCTGCATGCCCTCATTCTACTTTACAGTAACTAATTTACAGCATAGTGCCACCTCAATTTACAATATTGTTTGTGCATGTATTATGTTCAAATTTGTCTGCATTTATTTATCCACTCATCTTGCACCACTTACTGATACTGCACCGCATAGGTGTTGAGTTATTTGGTGTCTAATTCATATTATGCCTCCATGTATGTAGTCATATTTAAACTCATTAAATTATCTGTCCTAAAAGCAATATCACTTGCCCTGGCACTGTTGCAATAAAGACTCTGCCGGAGTGGTTCATTTGATCATTTGAAATTAATATAACTGCTCTGTATTAATTGTTGTAGTGGAATTTTTCTGCCTCAGTCCCAGTGATTTTAATTTCTTACCCTGATCGGGAGTGGTTGCCCGGCTGAAACATGTGAGGATTATACTGAGCCAGAATGGTGACTGTGTCACATTGCTGCCCGATGACCAGACGCGCCTGCTGCTCGTTGGCATTCCGCAGGTTGATTCCATTGAACTGGAATTAAAACAACGTTGATTTATTACAAAACAGGGAGCAAATCTAACTTTGCTTTAATAGCTGTAGCTAGGTATTTGGACAGAGGGTGGTAGCTACCTCTAGGAGTTGGTCACCATACTCCAAACGAGCTTGGTGGGCAATGCTGCCTGCTGTCACTTTGGACACAAACACTCCTCCATTCTCTCCACTCACAATGGAGATGCCGAGTGGTTCTGCCCCTTTCTGTACAGTCACATTGCGCGGCTCTTCCAAGTATGGCCTTTGGGGAAAAAAAAACAAAACAAGGAAAGGACAACACTTTCAACAATTGTGATGCTCTTATATCTGAGAAAAACCACATGACTGCTAGGAGGATGGAGGATTGACTCAGATCAATGCAAAGCTGACATAATACCAAACAATACCAAAGGCAGCTCAATAGCAAATGAAAGGGATAAGAGGAGCTGCTGCCAGCAGTCTAAAATCCAACAGATTGTGATTTGCATTGGAAAATTCTTCAAGAAAAAATGTACTGCTTGCCTTCTGATAAAAGGGTCTCAACAATAAAATATTGGAGCTGTGTCGTGAGTGCAAAGTGAATTTTAGAATCCAACTAAAAGTCATGCAGTCATCCAAGATTCATTAGCGCTGTGAATAAATTAGAAGCACAGAAAAGAATGATGACTTAAAGAGAAACTCATCCATTAGCTTTCATTATTAAGATGATTAAACATTCACACAAACCTAGAGTCACCTCTACTGAGCAGATCTTTATTTTAATATTTGTATTCCTGTAGCGTGGGCTCAGATGCATGCTATAACAATCTTGCAAACAGAAAACATATTTGCTCCAAGCAGCACACAACAAACCTCAAGCTTCTTAAAGAGAGGAAGTTGGGCTTAGCTGCCAGTGGGAGTCTGAGAAAGGATGTGTTATGAGAGAGATATCTGAGGGGAGAGATGGAGAGAGGAAAGAAAATAGCAAAGAGGAGATGTGTCAGGTAACACTGAGCAACAGTAGAGAGGAGAGAGATAAGGATAAACTGATAGATGGTGAGTCTAAGCTGCTTAATGATATGGGACAAGGCTCGCAGCTTTGTTTACTGTTTTACAAGCATTTCATCACAGTGATGTAGACAGAGGTGCAGACAAATGGGGGAAAACACATTGCTGGGTTCTGCTGACTGATGGCACCATGTTGACCCAGAAATGGAGCTGGCCTACCTATCCTTCCGCCTGTCACCAATTGGAGCAGGGCTGACTGATATTCTGGGCTGGATGGAAATGGAGCTCTGTGATTGGCTGCTGGTGAAAGATGATGTCTCTAGGTTGACAGGAGACATTGGAGGTGTTGGGCTGCTGCACTCTGAATGGGAGAGGGAGCCTAGAGTAGCAAGAGAGACGATGGTTTTCATATAAATGGAAGAAATGCCTCACAATGGCAGAAATATGCCCTCAAACAAAATATACATTTAGTTGCTACAGTGTTGCCTGAAGCTGTAGCTGCCAAACTCCACCATACCTCTGTCAGAGCCAGCAGAACGGGGATATCGAGTCGGGGGAATCTTAATGCGCTCTGCCCTAAACTGTAGTGTACTTGATGAGCCTACGGAGTGCCACAAACAGACGAAATTTACAGTGAAGACACAGGAGAGATCATTTATAGAACAGATTATGAAAGTTATAATTTGCATAAAACCAGCCCTTAAATGTGAGGCTCTGTACATACCAAGCCTGGCACTGGAGGGCAGGGAGTTTGTGCCATGTGGTGGTTGGCTGTAGGTCGCCTCAGTGACGTCTCCTGCGCGCTTGTGGCTGAGGTCCAGACTGAGCCGACCTTGATGCTGGGGGCTACAAGTGCAGAAAAAGGCCACAATAAGTCCCCTGGCAGTCAATTATTCAACCCAGAGCAAGATATAATTTGCTCCGTGCCATCTGTTCATGAGATCTGGGGCTGGGTAAACAATCTTGTTGTGTGCGATAATTACATCATTACTACATTACAAGATTTATTACATCAGTGTTGACTGTGATACAATGATATGCACATTAAAGATGATGTGAAAAATAATTTGCTGATTACTCACAGGAAGTTCTGGTCTAACTAAGAATGACATCACTGGACATACTAGTGTGAGCCAACAAAAATGCAGACTGTCAGGCGGACGGGTGGATGGATATAGCACCTGGTGTGTGAATGTGGGTGGGTGCCTGGGCTGGGTGCTGAAGGACAGTTGTCGGTCTTGATCTCATGGCTCCAGGCAGTGTAGACTGGGTTCCTCATCACAGCAGTCACAGCGGGACAGGGAGCGAGGCCCCGGTGTGCTGGGTCTGAGAGAACAGGGAGCAAGTCAGATGCAGTAAAGACACAAGTGATGCTATCATGATCACAAGACTGAACACTCAGCTGAAAACTCGTGAAAGCAAAAGCAGAACAGGAGGGTCATGTCGGTCAGGTGACTTACGTGCAGTGATGCTGCTGTAGCCTGGGGGTGCAAAAGGCATGCTGTAGCGATGGGAACGTATCGGAGAGAAGCGAACCAAATCCACCGGCTCTGGGGAGTGCTCATCATTAGAAAAGCTCTGTACCTGCAAAAAGCAAAAAAGCAGCTGTAAAGACACACACATCAAAAACACAGATGAATCAAAAAGATTGGAGACAGATAATACAAAAGAACAGGATGGGTACTGGCAGTGATTTACTGATTAACCAACTTCAATTCAATTCCATATTGATTTAATCATGGATTGTTTGTCATTTCATTCAAAATGTGTCATTTGGAGTTTCTGTAGGGGTAGTAGTTCAGCATCTGCAGGATGGGAGGCATTCTACAAGTAAAATTTAGCAAAAATCTTACCACACACACTCAGAGAAGGTATAGATTGCAAGACTGATACTGGGGTGTTAAGAATCAATACTGGATTGTTCAAATAAAAATCATAATTAATCAGTCCTAGTGTCTCAGTTACCTGCACAGGAATAGGAATGTGTAAAGGGGTCACATTTCGCCGCAGTGCCGGTGCTGATTTTGGCCGGTATCTCTTCCTGTCCTGCTCCTCTGTTCTCTGTCTGCTCCCCTCCTCCTCAACAGACCTCCTAGAGCTAGTGTTGGCCTCCACTGGAGAAACATCAGAGAAGTAGTGCTGTTTTCCAGCCTCTATCCCCTCCTGTGGTCCTAAGGCCTGGGCCGGGGAGGCCGGGGGAGTGCCTGTAGTGATGGTGGAGTCAGACGCTGAGCTGTTCTGCTGGCGATGTTTAAACCTGAATGAGTCACTCCTGGCTGGCGGCGTGGGAGGGGTCTGAGCGGCCTCAGATTTGGAGCTCTGTGGGGAGTGCTTGGGCAGCTGGGACAGAGACAGGTAGTCCAGTTTCGGAGGGGCCTCGGGTCTTCTGAAAGTATCCACGTCGAAGATCGACTTCCTCTGTTTGGGCTTTTTGTAGATGGAGAGCTGCGCGCACTCTGGGATGGAAACTCCCACCATGACTTTAGGCCACGTGCCCCCACTGGGCTTCTCTGGTAGGCCCTCCCCTCTGTCCAGGGGGCTTGGCTTGGGACTGCAGTCAGAGAGCACAGGGGTGAAGGTGAGGGGACGATGGAGGGGCTCTTGCCTCCTATAGCAGAACTCTTGATGGGGCTCTGAGGGGCTGTGTGGTGTGGAGGAGCTTCCCCGGTGGGAAAGGGAGCGGGAGTGCAGGGAGCTACTAGAAAAGGGTTTGTGATGGCACTGGGCACTGCTGCTGTCTGAAGGGTCACCTGTGTCCTTACGCCCGTCATCCCCTCCGCTGCCCAAGTCAGAGCTGTAAATGTCTGTTTGGGTGGAGCAGTTGTGCTTGGAGTTCCTGCAGTTTCTAGCATGGAGCTCACAGGAGTGGGGCCGGTAGTTGCAGTTCTTCTCTGAGTCTCTCAAACTTTCAAATAAACTCTGCCCAGAGCAGCTCTGTGGGAGGAACTGTGGGGGAGTAGAAGGGTGATTAAATAAACATTACCTTTACAGGACTAGAAAAATACACAAGGCATATAAGGGCGGCTTTTGCAAGCCAGCATGTTTCTGTGACTCATTGTGGGAAGTGACATATTAATCAATTTCTAAGAAATCCACCCAAAAAACATTGAGTATCTAGCGATTATATCTCCTAGGTCAAGATGGTCCAAATGTTACAATGACTTACACAAAACAAGATTCCTCCATCAACAAAAATCAGTCATTAGTCTTCAGCCTTGGTTCGAAGCTGTATTAAAACATTCCAGGTTGTATGACTGAGGTATTGGAAATGAGCTAACACTAATTTCTATAGAAATGTACAATATTTCAAATTTGGGGCTGAGACAAAAGAAGTTCAATGAATTAAATGGCTTTCAAATTACTGTTACTTAATGTTATCAGTGTCTTATTTTTCATTTTGAGCTAAATCTATTTTCAACTGGCATGCTTCATGTGGGATATAATAATCTGATCAATCTTGGATTGATTATACCTCCAACAAGGAAATGTAATGGCTCAGCTTAACATACCTTTATCTCTCACTTCCATAATCTCACCGTAATTATTCTCACCCAATTAGTTCTAAAGGAAGTATCACATTCTAATTTATTTTCTTATTATCTGCCTGGGTCTAGGCTGTAGCTCCTGGGACTAGATGAGTGTTAAGTTTTCCTCTATGGTGGTAAATGAAGACTTCACCTTAACGAGGGAGATGCTGAGAGAATCGCGACAGTTCCTCAGCAGAGCCTCACACTCAGAGAGGGACTTGTTTTCGAGTGCGATTCCATTTATCTGAAGAGCATGGAAAAAAAAACAGATTAAGTTACCAGCTGAGATCAGGGCAAGGCAACCACTCAGAACTGAAGTTACAAAAACGAAATGATATTTTCATCAATTTCCACACGCATTGGGCTTATCAAGCCAAGCCGTGTGTGGAAAAGCTCATTGATTCAATCACTATGGCTGTTCAATAGTGAACCTAAATAATGTTTCATGAGATATCTGAGACAGGCCAGTCCTTGAGTTTAATGTTCAGCTTGTGAACAGCAGGGGGCACTACAGGTCAATGTTAATTCTCTCGATAGAAATTAAATAGCTGTAAACAAACAGCACTTCTCTTTAAATGAAGCAAAATTTCAAGCAGCATACTCACAGCTAACAGTCTGTCCCCAACAGTAAGGCAGCCGTCTCTGGCAGCTGGACTGCCTGGAGACAAAGCTGCGACAAACACTCCACTTTCCAGGCTTATGCCGCTGTCTGGAGGTGAAGAAACAAACACAATGAGAGGACACATTTAGTTTCAGTATCAATAATAATTTTCCCTGCCCATACAACTACCATCACCAGTTATTCAACAATAAATCTTTAATTAGAGCTGTAGCCTTCCAATATAAACATGTTTGTGCACTGGAAAGTTATTAGAGTGAACAACAGATTTTGATAAGAAGTGTTTTTCTTGATGGAGCTGACCTGTATGTCCAACAAGGTTTAACTGAATAGGAGTGATGACCCGCCCACCAAGTGACTTCCTCCTGCGCACCACCATATTGATCACTCCCTCGCCACTCAGCACTGCTTTGATCACCTGCTTCCTGTCCTTGTTTGTCAGGTCCACATCATTAATTTTCAACAACCAATCATTCACCCTGCACAGAGAGGAAGGAGTGACAAACTGGTGACTGAGTTTCTTCCAAAGGAAAAAAAAAAGGATGCTGATATGAGTTGCTGGATTACTGAGGTCAAAAGTGTGACATTTACCTTAATCTTCCTTCAGCAACACTTCCTTTATCCACCTTACTGACAAATATGCCGCAGTCTCCTGGTAAATATGGATCATTTACCCCTTCAGCAACATCAAACCCAAGAGCTTTCAAATCCATGTCCTCCTAAAGTAAAGCAATATAAGATCAATGCTATATCATTTGATTTGATTCTGTGTTTAGCCTTTGTTTCATTTAAGTTACTACATACACATGAGAAAAACAATACATAAGGTTGTTCATACTCTGTCCTTCTCAAATTCAACAACTTCCGTCTCCCATTCCATTGAGTCGGTGTCGATGGCTGAATCATGTGAATTGTGGGCCATCAGCTGATGAAACCTCGCTTCTTTCTCCAACTGGTCCTCCATCTTTTCTCTGTGGAAACATGGAAAAATTTGCACTTTTTACACATACGGATGGCCTTAATTTTAGTTAGTCAGTGACCTAATTCCACCACTGGGTGGCACAAAAGCTCTGGTTTGAAATCACAATACCAGATCCTCAAAATTAGCCCAACTGAGACTTTCAAGTAAGTGGAAACATGAAAGAGTAAGACTCCGGTTTCAGGCCTATAAATAGTGTGTGAGATGGCATAAATCTGGCAAAAAGTGAGAAGTGTGTGGAGGAATGACTCACTTCAGCTCTTTGAGCTCCCGCACAGCGTCGTTCTTTTGCTTCCTCATGTCATCCAGATTCCTTAGAGCATCTGCCAGATCACTCACAGCTCTGTCCCTCTCTCGCCGCAGGTTGTCACACAGCGTGCTGACAGGTGCACAAAGTCATGTGGTGTCACAGAAAACATAAACAAATCTATTTTCACCTGAGTGTCTGTGCACTGACGAAGCATGCAACATAAATATGACATATCTTTCGGTAGCAAAAACAGACTTCATTCAAACCCATTAATGCTGAGTACATATTTGTTTCCGTTTCCCTACCGTATGCTCTCCCTCTCTGCCACTATCTTGTCTCGCTCCTGAAAGGCCCAGTCCCGTCGGCATTTCGCTACCTCAGCCTCCTGCGAGGCCTCCTTCAGCTCCTGTGAGATGGCCTCGTACTGTTTCCTCAGCATTTCAATCTCCTTGTTGGCTCGTTCAATGTCAAGAGTAGCAGAGTCTTGTTTCTGAGGAAGTGAAATAAGTTGAGGCTAGGACTGGGCAATGTGGACTAAATCATACATTACAATATATTTGCCTTAAATGCTATAATACTGTAGGGATGACTTTTTCATAAAAAGTCAGAGGGCAGTTATAAGAGTGTAATAAGTTCAGAAAATTGCATCTCTTTACTGTAACGCAGCCTTTAAAACCAGGAAGACACTTATGACATACTACACAATATCAAAAATCTCAGACATTCTCTATCATCTTGGATCAAGACATTGATATAATATTAACATTTCTCAAGCCAATACTTGATACTGGTTTTTTTTTTTTTTTTTAATTTACAGACACTTTTTGATTTTCCTCTGCAGAAGTTGTTTTTTCCATTACATGTGCCAGTTGCAAACAACCTTTAAGAAAAAACTTTGAAAAATGGCAGGCATTTAAAAAAACAAAACAAAAAAAAAACTGATCACATTTTGTCTGCAGACCGACTCAAGATTAATCCACTTAATGCACTGAAGATGGAAAGCTTCCATCAAGCCTGAAAACACCTAAAATCAGCCACAGCAGCTATAAACTATACAGTAACTTTTCCCTGTGCACTCTGTGTGGCAGAGGTATTTTGGGGCGTGACAATCGTGGATTGGATTAGGCGGTGTGATGTGAAGTGGGTCAGATATAGTATTCTACATTTAACTCTTGCTGAGATCTCGCTCTCTCTCTCTTATTGCAGGGAGGCACAGTGAGCGTGAGTGATGTGCAGGGCTGAATAAATTCCATTAGACTTCCTGCGTAACGTTGGCTGGCTTAATTATCCATTTCTGATGCAGCACAGTTTTCTTGTGCACTGTGTCAAAGTCAGAAAAAAGCCCTTTCACCTTAATTGCTGGTAATTTCCTAATGTAGGAATCTCAAGACTTCCATCAGAATAAATTCAACAATCACTTGGATGCCTACACACCAGTGCATTGTAGTGGGTACAGAGGCTTCTCAACAGAATAAAATAATGGTGAAATCAATGCATGGAAATGCGCCAGCAGTGGAGGAAACCGATCTATTGCCATATGAGATGGGATGGTGGGATTATGGTCAGAGAAATAAATCAATCCCTCCATTTGATAAATCTCCTCTCTGTCTGTCTGTCTACCTGTCGGGCCTGGTAGTACTCTCGCAGCAGCTGGTCCCTCTGGATGATGGCCTCTGTCCTCTCCTTGCGGGCCACATCCCTCTCCTCACGGACTGTCTCAATGTCCTTGCAGGCTTGGCTCAGCTCCTTCTGGGTCTCGGCCTTGTCCTTCACTTCATGGCAGTACTTCTCCAGCAGCTCGTTCTTTTCACAGATGGCCCGGTCCCTGTCCACCAGTGCTGAGCCCAGCTCCTTTATTGCACAAACACATAATGAGTAAATAATCGCCCTGCAATAATGATCTGATATTCATCATGTCTTGAACAGCTAGATATCAAGAGAGTGATCTACTGTTCATGAAACTGTTATGACACAATCAGTCAGCTACCTCTTGATGCATGGGGCATAACACTAAATGAGATCCTCTATTAACAGAAAGATAAATAGAGAAATGGATAACAGGTGCAGAACTATGAGCTAAACATGCTGTTTTTTAATAAAATGACACACCTCGGAGAGAACTTTCTTTTACACTTGCCATGGCCAGTTGCTTAAAATAAAAGAGCTGTCTATTGACTGTCCATTTTGAGTTGGAATATTCTTTTATTTGTTAAGCAGCTCGCCCAGCACTGTAGCCTGTCAACACCAAGTATAAGCTTATGACTTCAGTCAGCCAAAACACCTTCTGGGCATTACCGAAATGAAGAAATACTGTAGCTGTAACCACAGCTGCAGTATGGGCTTAGCTAGATTTGTTGCATTTGTAACAGATACATGCTGAGAACAAGTCTTTCAGAAATAGGTTTAGCAGTTCAAGTTTTGGAGCTGGCACACAACAGCAATCACAGTGACTTTGTGAACTAATATCTTGATTTTCACAACACAGTGTACAACATGAAAAAAAAACTTGTTCAGTGCATCATATACTTGATGTTAGAACTATTTTCAAGCTGTGCATGTATCAAAAATAAAATCCCAATTATATTTTCTGTAAGTGTTTTGTTACCTGTCGGAGAGCCTCCAGCTCCTCGCTGGCAACCCGTCTCTCTGAGGATGTATTCTTCAGCTTTGCCTCTGCCATCTCCAGCCCAGTCTGAAGCTTGTCCACTTCTCTGATCACCTGGTCCCGTTCACTCATGATCAGACGGTACTCGCTGAACACAGAGTCCCGCTCCTCTTTGTATTTCTCGCAGTCCTTCACTGCCTTCAGCTGCTGGGTCTTGAGTCGCGTGGCCTCCGACTGAAGCCGTTCCATCTCGCGTTGCAGCTCCTTGTTCTGGGCCGTAGCCTTGGACAGTTCCTGCTGGGTGGTGTCAAACCTGCAGCCAGCAAATCCAAGGACAGATGGTGTGGTAGGAGGATGTTGAGTTTTACCACGCTTTACTATTTCAATTGTAGATGAAAACTGGTCCAAATAAAGAAAACACTAAAATGGGTCACTAAGAGACAGAACAGCATGTGACCAAGCTGCACTCTCAGAATCACAAAGGTAATGTTAAAATGAAATAACATCTGCACAAAGCTTCATCTGTCTTATGTTACTTCATAGTCTGCAGATTTGACTTTGACATTATCTCATGTATTCAGTATGTAGCAAAGTTTTCTGCAGCTACTAATAGTTACTGGGCTTAGTTTACTGCTGCCAATTTGTTCCATCTCTTCCTAGGGGAAGGCCAGTATGGCTTGGTTTGTGATGATGTGTGTGTGTCTTACCGCCTCATGGAGGAGGAGTACTGCTGCTGGAAATGGATGGCAGCATCCCTCTGCTTTAGCAGCATGTCCACCTGTTTCTGCAGCCGGTGGTTCTCCTCCTCGGCCTGCTCCAGACGACTGAGGTCAGTGTTGTGACTGGCCGTGTTTTCATTGTAGCGCTTCCTCAGGGCTTCGTAGTCCCTCTTCATGGCCTCCAGCTTGTCCACAGCCGTGTCATACAGCTTGTTGAGAACATCAGATGACCCCTCTCTCATCACCTGGAAATGACATCATACAGGGGAGCACAATGAGACCACTGGAGCCATTCATCTGTGGCGCACTTGAATAGGTTGAATAAAGATGGTGTCAAACAATGTGACAACATTTCCTTGTATTACTTTACTGTAATTATATAAAGTTATCAAAAGGTTTGGCCATTCATGATAGTCTAATTCAACTTCTGCTACATCTATAATTCAGGTGGGCTTAATGTAAATAATGAAGTCTTCAATGTACATCCACAGTATGTAAACAAAGAACAACAACTACATTTCTCCAGTAAGAGACTACATTCCATGATTAGACAGATGTCTCCAGAGTTACCAGGACAAAGCAAAGCTTAAAGCCTGACTGTGTTTGTGTAGAGCAACTGACATTCCTCTTCTATGAGAACTGATATTGAAGCAAATTTGAAAACACTTTTTTCACTGTGTAATAGGGCTTTAGTTCAATGGATGAACAACCATAAAAATTGTGGTACTTTGCTGGTGCTATATTTAGACAAGTTAAACTGCAACTCTGTTTTTAAGCGCTGGAGATCAAAAGGAGGAAACCTTCCCACTTAATTCCCACATTGGAACAGTATGTCAAATAACTCGCATGACATAAGGCATTTAACTGAGGGTCAGGGTCCCGGTGCTAAATTAAGCAACTCTGCCCTAAAAACATGCAGATAAACTGTTCAAAACCTCTGCTCTAATGGCTTCTCCTTTTTCCAGGAAATGACTGCAGAATATGATACAAATTATGGACGGTGCCAAACAGCTAAAGCAGACACTGGGATCAATTTTACATGAGGTCTGGAGTTTGTCAGTGGCATTTAACAACTTCACAGTAAAGGCCTAGTTTGGACTGACATCACCAGGCTAATTTGATTCCTAATTTGAATGACACCGCACATTAGTTTACCTAATCATAACATGAGCTCATAAACACAAAGTAAGGAGACAATGAGACATGTATCCTTGCCCTTCTTATCAAAACGCCATATAAGACATTCCCCATGGTCATGTAAGGTACTGCAGACATTTAACGATCAGACCCTCTTGACTGTAACAAGGTTCAGAATATGTCACGCAGAGTAACAATGGCAGATGCAGGTTAGGTCATTTGTTTAATTTGAAAGAATTTCTGATCCATGGAGATATCAGAGAAACAAGCCTGTCTGACCCCATTTCTGTGAATGATGCTGTCCTTTTGGAAATAATGGTCACAGAGGGGCAAATAAAATGCCTTCGGACTCAAATGTCAGGAGCCAAATGGGCGATTGCTTCCTAAGGCCGGGCAGAGATAGAAATACATGTGAGTCTGAGTATGAGTCTTCTTGGGGTATGGAAGGTTGTGTGCTTTTGTGAGTGGGCCTGTTTGTTTATGTCCAGTGTATTCAGGTACATATGAGACTGATAGTGATGGAGTGCCACCTAGTTAGCTACCTGCTGGTGCAACATCCTCATGTCAGCCACCTCTCTCTGGTCATCGTCACGCAGCCTCCTCAGCTCCTCGCAGGCCTGTTTGACGTGGTTGTGCTCCCTGACCAGCTGGATGTTGTCCTGTCTCACTGCCTCCAGCTCCTCTTTCAGCTGGGCCTGCTCGCTCACCAGACGACTGTGGAGCGTACTGAGCAGACGACATGGCAGGCACAATTATACCGTGGGCACTTCTAGCCATTAAGACTGACCAGTCGGTTCAGCAAGGCATTAATCAGCATTAATGGACTCCTAGCTGTGAAAAAAAGACCTATGCCTCACTGTCACCAACACTCACAACCTTTTACACACACCATTAGTATGCATTAATAGACATGCTAAACACTTCCAGCATCTGTATAGAACATCTATTTTTAGCTATGCTTAGACTACGCTGACATTTTTATTATGAGTTACATGTGATGTTGTTTTGTAGACTTGTAGTCTAAATTGTGTATTTCATGTTACTACTTCATTCTGAGTAGGTAGTATAAAACAATTGGCTGAAAATCGACAGTCAGTCAACAGGAAATTGATCAATAACAATTAGTCTTTTATTAAGTAAAACTACCAAATAATTTTGTTTTGTTTTAGCTGCTGATCAGATGAAAGAAGAAATTTAAGGATATCACTTTGAGCTCTAATAAGGTCCCGTGAGCATCTGACATCATTTTTGGAGACTTTGGAGACTAAACGACAAAAAATACTCAACAGATTAATCAGCAGTGAAAATAAGTTAGTCACGGCCCTACTAGGGAGCCATATGAAGTCTGACATGACAAAGGCACTGGTGTATGAATGCTAGTTTCCTCTGATATGGATAGATACTGTTGAATTGAAGAATTATATGATAATATTTTGTTGTGTCATCACAACATTACACTCGTGGCTATTCTTTTTGAGTGTTACTGTTGCTTCAGTGCAGTTAACCACTGTTGTGCCAATGTTAACACTTCTCAGCTGATAACTATGCTATTCTCCATTACTACTGTATCACTGCAGGGTGTGTGTTTGCGCGCTAATGATAGCCTAAAAGATGACTGCCATATTGATGTAAGCATGATTCATCTATCAGGGATGCACATGATTTGAAGGACTTCCAGTTCACAGGGGATGGTGTTTGTGTGTGACTGGGCAAGAAGTGAGACAAACAGGGTGGTAGTAAATAAAGACTTTCTGAGGGGCAAACAGGGCCCACAGGGAGAGGCTTAAACGTGGCAATAATCCCTCATCTGTCTGTTTGCATTGCGGCCAGCTGTTGGTTCCCTACACTTTGAAGACAGTATGGCATCATTAAATCACACAAATGGACCAGCCTCCCCTTCACGTCAAGTGGGCACAGCTTATTTCACGGGACAACAAATGCTCTGCTGGTCGAATTATCCTCGTGGCACAGATGCTGTGCCATCCCCTCTGTGTTCAAATGATGATTATAGAGCACGTTTCGGCATGAAGCCTCCTGGGACTGAGTAGGACATTACTTGTCTAGTAGAGTAATTCCATGTCTGGTTTTAATGTTTGGTTTTAAAAGGCAAAGTGGATGGTATATACTGTTAAAAAGATGGCAAAACCTGTCTTTTTTTAAACAATCACAGTGATTAAATTTTTGAAAGTTGGATTTCCATGGCTTAGCTCAGCAGCTTTCGCGTTGATACAGAGGCTTCAGCCCTATTAGTCTGGCAAAAAAAAATCTGTTCTATGCAATCTGCTGTGAATATGTCACAGAAGGGACCAAGTACAGGTTAAAACCCTGTAGGCTGAGTGTGAGAGCACACAACTCAAATGCGCCGTCTGTTAAAAAATGTATGAGGGCACTATAGTTGGCTTTCTACTTACTGGTAGAAGTCTGCTTTCTTCACAGCCTCCTCACACCTCTTCAGGGTGGTGCTGTGCTGGTTCTGCAGGGACTGTAGGTCTGCCATCGCCTTCATGCACTGCAGCTTCAGACGCTCGTAGTCATGACCTGCTTTGGAGTTTGGTCTGTCTCACACAGGGGGAAAAAGGAGACAAAGAGTGTGACGCATCAAAATCAAGTTTCAAGATGCCACATGGGAGCATGGTAGAAGCATAAGTGAGATAAAAGCATACAAGTTGGTGCTTATGGGAACAGCGGGGAGGGGAAGCATCATTAAATTTGTATGCTTACTCCTTGTCTTACAAAGTTGAGCGTATTTAAAAACAATCTTGCGTCACAGTAAGGACTTACTTTGCTTGTTTTTAGTTGCTTTTAAAAAAAGGTGAACAAGACTCGACCCCTCTATTCACAGAGTGTGCGTATACACTGGATCAGAATGTCTTTCCATAAATGTTTGTTTTGGAAAGAGGGCAGCTGAGCGCATGAGCTCAGTACAGTACCTGCAGTCATCGAAGGTTGTTCCGGGTGAGGAGAGGGCCAGCCGTTTGCGCAATTCGTCCCTCTCCCGGGTCACATGCCTGAGCTGGAACAGGACTGTCTCCATCTTTTCACTCATCTGGCGACTTTCCTTGTGGGCAGGTGGAGGGGACGAAGCTTGAGCGGGCGTACCTGTGTGTGTCAGCATGTCACTGGCGGAAAGTGCTATTCACAAGGCTCAGGTGATGGAGGAAATAGTGTTAACTCAAAAAAAAAAAAAATCCCCCAACACAATAAAGCACCTTTTCCCTTTTATCTCACAACACTGTCTTTAATCAGTGGTTCATCTTTTTTTGCAACAATAATCAGTTTAATGTTCAAAAGATGCTCTACTTATTAACCAAGTTAACGTTTGTGAGTGTTTACACCAAGCATTTGTATTCCTTGTGTTTAGGCCACACAATAAATCCCCCACCATGACAAATAAAGGTTGTGTTCCCCTTTCACCAGTCAACTCAAATCCTCTCTTCCTCACAGAATGGCTAAATAAAACAAGTGTGTGTGTGTGTGTGTGTGTGTGTGTGTGTGTGTGTGTGTGT
>OMLB01006949.1:22727-51876 GCA_900302555.1 Myripristis jacobus | reverse complement strand
GGCTTGCATTACTAAATCCTTTTCACATCTGTATAATCACTTGCATGTGCTCAGAGTTTAAACAGGGAACAACCAATGAGCATAATACATACACACATACAGTATATAACTATATATCACGTTGACTGGTTCTTTGTCACACAGTCATCCTTCTTCCAGTAAAGATAACACATTTTAGTGACAACATTATTGCAACTGACACCCGAGTACTACCATGAGTGCCCGTCTCACCTAAGCTGCTGAGGGAACTGCTGCTTTCAGAGTCCGACGGCATAGTGGACAGAACACTGTAAGTGGACCCTGCAAGGGGGAGACAAAACATTAAAGTCAGCTCCAAGTGTACACTAACCCGTGTCCTGCATCATAGTCAGATGATTATCCCCAGCATTGTATAGCACAACAAGGCTCTGTAGCTCAGGTTACATTCAGAGGCTTTATTCAAAAAAACACCGGTCGGAGGAATAATAAGGTGGGACTTTCCCCAACTTGGGATGACAGCCCCGTGGGCCTGACAGCAGAGTGTGGCTAATTATCAGAAGGCCAGGGAACTTGAATATAGACCAGCTAGGGCCCCAAAGAGGCTCAGACACTGCAGCCTCAGAGCTTCTCCTTTTATCTCCTCTGACAACACCACACAGTCCCGCTCTGAAAGTCCCTTTCTTTGTAGGCTAATTCATAATTAACTGTACAGTAAAGAACCTAAGAGTATGAGAGAAAAACATTATGGAAAATACCACATTATGGGCAGAATACACAATTACAACCCAAGGTAAAACTGAATCCTGAGAAGACTTTATCCCTGCTACTCCCTACTTCTTTCAAATGTGAGCATTACCCTTAAAGAATAAGGCATTCTGTGTCTTCACATATATGAACCTGTGTCTCAGAGAAAGCTGCAAGAATTTTTAATGACGATTTTGACCATCTTGAAGCCACAGACATCCAAAACTCGCATCCAAAAAGCCATTGTGTGCATATTCATTGAGATCACTTGGCTCTAGGATGAGCAGCTTATAGTTTAGTTAAATCAGCAACTTCCACCCCTGATATAAAGGTCTAGCGCTCAACTAAGAGTGGGAGCATGACAAACGATTCTATTTACCCACGTCCCAGTGCTCTAAATCAATCCCTCGCTGGCCGTCTTCCCACTAGCGAAAGGAGACTATGGGTTTGATTAAAACTGGAGGGAACCCAGCTAACATGGCTCACCCCTCTTTTTTTCCCAGCAAAGGACTGAAAGAAAAAAAAAAAGAGTGATGTGCCTCAGGAACCGTGGCATCCCATGGATCAAGCTCTCTTTGTTCTCTGTCTAGCTTAAGTTTCCCATGAGTCTGTTTGAGCACAGAGTGTCACAATGGGCAAGGTTCACTGTGGAATTGCTCACTCACTTTTCTGCTTCTTGGAAGTCATGTGACCTGAGCCTCACTGCGGTCCGACCCTCACCGCTCAAGTATCTCATTTGGGCTGATCGCTTTGCTACAGTCACAGCCAACGTGTGCTTTTCTAAAACATTCAGAGGGGCAAAACGGAAATCTGTTGCAAGAGGAGAAACACACTCAACTTTAAATGCTTTGAAGAGAGAGTCCACAGTCAATATAAAATGGTCATATTTGGTTATTTCCTGCTGTTGAAGAGCTTAGTCTCCATTGAAAGGTTGTTGCTCTCAGAGCTGAAAACAGGAGAGCCAAGACTAAGCTGTGATGTCATCTAAAGACACGACTGGAGCTGCTCTACTGATAGTGAATGACAAATTTGTGGACACGGTGCCACTGCCCCGAGTGATTTTCCATGGATATAGGATCTGAGTCAGATCTGCTTGCACTACCATATGTTGAATTTCATCTGTATCTAAAAGCTCAAACACTTTTTCTAATGGCCCAGTTCATAAGGTCAGCCTTCCCTCCCATTTATTAATGGAGCAGCTCCAGAAAGTGTCCCTTGATGGATAACAGACTGGAGTGTCGGCAGTTTGGCTTCTGGTTTCAGGAAAAAGTAGATAATGCTCAAAAACACTGATTGGCTGTCCAAGATAATTTTAACAATAACTTCTTGGGGGACATTTTCCTTTTAAAAGACCCCTTTGAAATTCACCAGTATATAAGGCTTAATAAGGCCCAATTATAGTAAAAATATGAACATAAGATTAAAGCCTTTGAGTAAAATGCTTGCTGCATTGAGCCACTGTTTGCACCAAGAGCTAAGGGTAATGGAAACAAAAGTGGAGTCTCTCTCACCTAAGAAATTAGGAAATGCAGCTACAGCAAAGAACTCTGTCATCTTACTACTGGACAACCAGGAACATTTTAAGGTGAGGCTACGAGTGTACACACAAGAAGGCATACTCTCAGTAAGCTATTGCACATACACTCCTCTGATGTGCTACCATCATTTTATTGTTCCTCAAGTGACAGCGAGAACGGTCTGAAAACAAAAGGTCTTTGCCGTCAGGCCTTGGAGCTATGATTATATTAAAGTATAGAATATCTATTTATTAATAATAAAACAATGAGGCCTGAGGTTTTTACAACCCCACTCAAAATCAAGTTAGTACATGTGCATGCATCATGTTCATGTCATGGTGAAATTCTTGCAGTTCAACTCAATCTACTCTTCAGTGGCAATATCAGAAGGCTGTATTTATCATCTCTCTCCTCCAGCATCTGACAAATTTGTGTTGTGACTTTTGTTGAAGCTCAGGTTCAGGGTACCTGCTGTAGTTAGGTTACACAAAAGGTTCTCACTTGCTGCTCTCCTTGTTACGATTTCACTAATTATCTAGTTCACACCCTCTGGGATTAGAGTTGACTTGTGAGTAAATAGACAGAGCATGCAGCTGACAGTGCATATTATTGAAAACGTATGCTACACCAAGCTACTGTTGTTGCTGGGCCAGGCCCTGCTTTTGGCTGTGCAGTGGAGGAACCTGTCTGCCCAGTAGTGAGCAGCGGCTCAGCCCATTTGTGGCCTGCGTGATTACTGACATGGAGCTGAAGACTCCACCACACCACTTACACCAGCCTCAAACATGTTCTTGAACAACTCTTCTCAGTAGCAGACACTAAAATAGCTTATCAGTAGCCAGGTTTATAGTCAATGCCTGGATGCAAACTTCAGCATAAGCAAGGACTTATTCACATTGGAGTTTAACTTCTGACTTTCAATCAAGCCTCATTTTTGTATAAATAATGAGGGAGTAAATGCATAATTAACACCTCACCAAGAGTGTGTTGGAATCCTGACAGCATACTGAGTATGACATGATAGCTTGGCAGCCAACAACCAATGCAAATATGGCTTTTGAAATGCAAAGGTGCAGCAGAGGTGCTGAGCAAGGACCATGTGCCAGTGAGCATACATTATACCCCTATACTTGAATTAATAATTTAGCCCAGGAAGTGAGATTAAAAATTACTCATACAGAAATTACAGCCACAAATTAGTGCAGTTTGACTTACGCTGTCCTTGATTATGAATTTATTAGCATGTCAAACAGAACAAGAATATTTCTGTAGCTTTAGCTGTAGCTTCTCTGAAGCTCTGAAATCACTGTAAGAGGTAGAGGTTCTGTCATGAGCAGACAGGAGAAAATTACCCACACAATATACTCAACACAGTGCAGGGAGGAGTAAATACATCCCAAAATAGATTTAAGCTAGACGCTGTGATGTGTGCCACCTTATCATATTATCATTGTATCGTCTAGAATAGGTTGTTACTTTTATGTTAACAAACAAAACACATGCTAGTGGTACCCAATGAAGGAAATGAGGGCAAAATAATCAAGTTGAAAAGTGTTACATTTCCCTTTTTCTATTCTAAGTTAATATCAGTGTAATGTTTTTTTTTCTCCTGTTATCTCGAACAAACAAGGTCTTGGTGGTGTAGTCTGACCTCAAACAAGTCTCCTGATTCATCACAGAATAAAAAGGAGATGCATCGCTTATTGCTCTCTGTGGATTGGTGCAAAAGGTCTTATTGAATTTCCTGAACACTGACTCGACTTTCCAGTGATATGCACAAGTACATTCCTTTTGTAGTAATGCTTAAGTGAAACACATCTTTCAATCTCCATTGTCACTTTGAATCGAGTCAGTGTACTGGCTGCATTAGCACACTGCATTAATTCAAATACCAGAGAAGTCATTTAATTCTAAACTCATTCATTGACTTTGACAAGGGATTATTGATTTCACCCTCCTCCCTAATTTCAGTAAAAGCATAGCCAACCATGCTGTCACTCCATTGACTGTTGAATCTTTTTAAGTCCATTAAATGCTCTCACACTGCTAGCATGCTATGCTGTTAGTGACATGGAAAAGAGACAAGCGCAGCAGTGTGAGTGTAAATGAGCATAAAGTCACATGATTGTGCAGCTCTCTCACTATTCTTGCCCAAAGGAAAAGTCCTCTCTTCATCAAGTTGTCATATTGTCAATATGCTGAATGTTAGATCACGCTCAGAGCCGGATTGAAAACAGGTTGGGTCAAACTCAAAATGAAGACTAGTACACGCTACTGGAGAAGTCACTACAAAGTTCCTATATAGACTTGTGTGTTTGTTATACTTAATGTCGGATTAAAGTGACCTTATCCTATTTTAATGGTATTTTATCTCCTTTGGCAGCATTAAAACATTGCAGGAACTTAAAAGGGGTGTCTTGAGTGGTTCTAACAAAATAACATTGCACTTCATAGAGTTCAACAATGCTTCAACTGAGCATGGCATGCATCACTTTATTATTATGGCAAGATAATTAAAATTTCTATTCATGGGATTGCTTCTCACCAGTTGTATGATCCACGGGTCCGATGCCGTTCAAAAGGGCACAGTTGAGGTGAGGGTGCGTCTTCTCCAGGGCCGTGCAAAGCTCGGAGAAATGGTCTCTGTCCTTACTTAGCAGCATCTTCAGCAGAAGGTCTACTTTTTCCGAGTTGGAGGCGCAGTTGTGGCTCAGTTCGTAGCGTTCAGACTGGCTGAGAGTGCCAGAGTGAGCTAAAACATCCACAACTCTGTCTGCATCTGTTATTGACTCCAGTAAGTTCTGGTAACATTTCTCCAACAACTCTTTATGCTTGGACTCCATCTCTCCCCCGCCTGCTCGGCTCTGCCTCGACACTACAAGCCGTCCCAGCGCCGAAACAAATTCAACTTCTTTGTCCGAGAGTCGGCTTCACTTCGGAGTGTTGTCGAGAGTCCCACACACTGTGTTGTCCAGCCAAGTTGGGACGGTTCTCAACCCGAACTGAAGGAGACACAAGTAGCCATATTTGTTGCCCAGGGCTGTTGACGGCACTAAGATGAAATAGCAACACATTTTCCCAGCCGTCTCTTCCTCAGTGTGCTCGGTCCGCCGGGTTCGTCCTTTCCTGGGAAGAAACCTCTCCGGCTCCGCTCCGCACAGGCTCCGAAGACGATGTCGTCCCCAAATCAAGTTCTCGTTACATGCTGAAAAGTGCAGCAACTCTTTAAGAGCCCTCTCTGTGTGACTACAAACTCCGCCATGTCTCACCGTTTTAGCAGCTGTAGCCCTCTGCCAATCATATTTCTGTGCAATGGCCATTTAAGGTAAAAGAGGGCGGGGCCTATTTCAGACGCACCTGGTTTGCCGACCGAAACTTTGATTCCCCTAAACGAAAAATGTTTACAATATTCCTGTAGTACTCCAGAGGGAAGATATACCTCTGTGGTATTCAGTAGGGAGTTTACAGTGATCTTAAAGTATCTTATGGTATTTCACAGCATTTCTATAGTATTCCTATAATATGACTTCAGGGACCTACAGTATGTCTGTGTTTTATAGCGAGCTTAGTATACGTGCTTTTGTCATCCTCTATACCACTAAAACATTCCTATGATATTAATTTTACATTTAAAATATAATTACTGCGGTGTAAATACTTTAAGGCGTATAAGGAGTAACATCCCTGTAATAAAAATCAATACAGTAGTTGTGTAGGGACTTAAACTGTAAATGTGGCAGTTAGTGAATGCGTAGTAAACATATGGTATTTTAGGATTTTATTTGAACTCCTATCATGAGACATTAAATAAAATATATTATGATATCATAGGGGTACTATGACTTCACCACGTCTGTAATGTTGCTATAATATTGCTGTAAGGGCTTAGCTATACTCTGTGGTATCAGATAGTAAGTGTACCGTGATCTGATGATTCTTTCAAGCATGTTTATTTCCTATGGTATCACTACACTGTATCACCATACTTCCTATTTTGCTTTTGGTTTGTCTAATAGTCTATCCTTCTCAGATTTATCATGGGATTACTATAGCGGGGATTCTATATGTAAACAAAATGAAATACCAATGTTTTTAACAATTAGTGTAAATATTACTGCACTGGAAATCATGTATCTATTGATTTGGTTCACTTCCCAGAGCCCTTTCCTGCTCCGAGGGAGTAGAGTTATTGATATAGTGCATACTCCAGTACATTATGTAATGTTATTATGAATGCACCCCCCATCCCCCTTTTTCAGTCATTGATTTGATATCTTTAGAGCAGAGTGCAATGCTTATACAAACCTCCAGATCATATTTGTCATCTGGATTGTCCCCTGACACATCTGCACCGCACTATAAGCTTTCTTCTGCTCCACATAATCCATCAGATCTCAAAGGAGATGATTCTCACCGGAGGCAGACGTCACATCTGCTGACACTGAGATTCTTAAGAAACCAACTTGGTTTGCTGGAACTACAGAATGGAGTCAATAAGAAACTCCCTTTGTGCCTTTTTAGAAGATCCAGCTGACCTCTACAGATGCACGTACGAATCAGCTTTTAGGTCTTTTACCATGATTGCTGATCTAGTACACTTTATTATTATTACTATGGGACTTCATTGCATTGCCTATAGGGATTTTGAATGACTCTCATCTGGAGTAAGCTATGGAAGCATGCTGGGCTAGGCAGCTTAATTCAGTCCACAGTGTGCCCATACATTGTCCCACTTCATTTTCAAACAGCTTTAACAATACAGCTGATTACATAACAACTAATTTATTTACTTAACAGGGAAAATCCATATGGCTCTCACTAAGGAAAAACTGGTTGGAATGCTGTGGGATTATTCCTAAAACCA
Organism: Myripristis jacobus; assembly: GCA_900302555.1. Lineage (NCBI taxonomy): Eukaryota > Metazoa > Chordata > Actinopteri > Holocentriformes > Holocentridae > Myripristis > Myripristis jacobus. Next base: position 44,772 of record OMLB01006949.1, on the reverse strand, counting down.
TCACAGTGGCTATGACGGGGGTCCCTCCAGCAGATAGGATGTGAACCTATTCTTTAACACCTCTTTAGTTAAAAGTGAGTCTGCACAAACAAAGAGAACACATAAACAAATGAAATAAGCAGTTTAGATGGGGTTTTGTTTTCAGTTTGATCAGAAAATGAGCTCAGGAGCGTGTATTGCTGAGTTCTGCAGCCTGGATAGTGATATCTGCTGCTACATCTCATGATATGTTGTTCATCTAATCCTTGGGTTTGTAATTTGCTCATATGGACTCATGTAGTTTAAAGCAGGATTATGTGCCTGGCAACCAAATGTCATTTAACCACACATTCCTCTTTGGATGGCTGGGGAAATTCCACTCCAATCAACTATTTGGTCAATACTTACTTTAGTGATTGTCTAAGTCCGCAACACAGTCCTAACATTACAGGCTGGTGTTGCAGATGTGGATTAAGGTAAGTGGTCGACGAAATTAAATTCAGTGGGGATCTAGTGGGATTGGAATTCATTCTTGGACAATGCTTAATCTGTGTCCGTGAAACAAGCTCCTGATGTTTCAGATGAGATTGGCTGATTGCGTGTCCAGCAGTTGTTAAAATGTTTAATTTTCTTATGTTTATATGAGTTATATTAAAAATAAATAAATTTAAAAAAAAAAAAAAAAGTCTACACATTTTTATATATCCACATATAATAATTTTTCATTCCTGGAGTCATTAGTCAGTCAATGAAATCAAAGTGTTGTTCTCATTAATGATGTACATCTATGTTTGTGCTGTGATCAGCTTTTGTTTTGAACAAGTCACTGCAGTGAAGGCAGGAATCCAGTTTGTTTGTGTATTTTGCATACAGATGTGTATGGGGGGCAATGCAACCATGTGTATGTGTATGCATGTGTATGCACGTGTACAGGGGGAATGCAACCATGCTATATATAGATGCAAAAAACCCTCCATCTTAACACATCTTTTAGTCATACATTCATAAAAAATCGTTATTTTAAAAAAATCTGACAGAAAGATCAGGTTATCCCACTCATTTTCCAATGAAGTTTCACTTGTTTCCGGAAGCTTTCTAGGTACAAGCACAAATATGCTGAAAAGAGCCAGAATAAGGCAGATTAGCCCACTTATATATAAGAAAATGACACTTATTATCAAGAAAATTCTGCAAAGAAGTTGTTAAGTATTGGAAACAAGTGGGATTACCTCATCCCACTGGCATTTCTTTTACTTTGTTTAAAGAAAAATGAAAAAGAAAAAAGATTTTAACACTGAATATAAAACAAAAGGACTTGCTAAAATGGAAATTTTTGCAGTATATGCAAGTTTGTATGTGTGTATTTTGTGTGTGCCACTGTATTGTTTCTGAATATTACATGTGCACCCCCAGGAAGAGCAGCTGTTGCCTCTGCAGCTAGTGTGAATCTCAATGAACAACAACAAAATCTGTAAGATTTGATGGCTTATTTTCCAAACAATCGGTAGCTAAAATTAGTAATGAAAGTCTTGCACTGTAAATCATTAAAGAAGGGGAGAAAGCTCCAGGGCTATGAGGAAGTGTGAGGCCCTGCGGCTCATCACACGCTGACCTTGACAGCCTCTGTCTACCACTATAGTACCGATGACGCAAAAGGACATTATTGATTGGCACGACTTGCATGAGCACATGCCGCTGACACTTCCAATAAAAAGTGTCACCCTGCATGTGTGTGTGAGCAACTCCCAGAAAGGGCACAGTACCCGCAAATAGGCCCCCATCACGTCCACATGTTAATAATTAAGAGTCATTTTGCCTCGAAATCAGGATCAGGGAAGTGTTCTGTTTTGTCTCTCCCTGAGTAAAAATAAAAACAAGCCAAATGGGAGGCCAGACTTCCTTTTGACCTATATATTTCAGGAGGTATCACGGCAAACAGTTGCTGCTGCAGAGAAAATACACAAATACCCACATCAAATATTTATCCCTCTTTGTCCTCAGGCTGCTGTGGGCTTTCATCCTAGGCGTATATAAGGAAAAAAGTGAGAATGGTGTACAAGAAGTGAGGCTTAGCAAAGTCATTTAACTTCTCCATCACATTCTCTCCGAAGCTCAAGTCGAGGCCATGGAGCACAACAGAAAGAAGACTTTAAGACACTGCCAGTGACTCCAACATGGAACACTATTTATAGCTTCCAGAAAAGCTCTCTGTCTCTCTGCACCGCCACTCCACTTCTCATGCCAATGAACTGAAAAGCAAACCTGAACAAACCCCCCCCTCACCACCACCAGATTATAGAGCAAGGCGCACGCACAGAGAAGAAGTCACTTATGTAAGCCTTTACTTGCACCTTTTGACAGAAGGTGCTGCCGATATTCCCTCTGAAGAGGGGCTTGACTCACTCACTGCATTCATAATACAGGCCAAGGTGGGGAAAATGGAACTGGCTTTGAAATGCAAATCGGTCATTGTGCGCCGGCTCACAGCAGAGAATCAGCAGGCGATGTTTTATGCAAACACATGATCCCGATTCCACAAAGACAATCCTGATGTCAAAATGTTTTTATTGAAATGTCTGGCGGCTTTATATACGTCTCAGGAGGCATCACAACTATCAAATGGCAAAATGTTAGATAATGACAAAGGCGTTCATTGAAATTCAATGACTGAACCATTATCATAATGCAAGGACAATGGCAAAATAGAGTTAGTACAACAACTATTCAGCTCTATATCAAAACTCCAGTTAGCAGTCAAAGAGCAATCACACACATAAGAAAAATGACACTTCATGTGAACCAAGAGCCCTCTACTGGCAACATGATATATAAGCCAGTAGCAAATACTCTACTGATATGAAGACGATATTGAGAGACAATATAATGATTACATTTCTGCAGTGATTCAAGTACAGCTAAGGACTGCTTGCAAAATAACAGAGCTGGTGAACTTCCATATAACCACTCTGACCGCTTTACATAGCAGTCATGATATATGTTGTTATCTGCTTACAGGCTTTGGATTTTCAGCATTTATTAAAAGGCAACATTGTGTATATAGCTGTTCAACAACATATAATACTTGCATATTATAAGCAGTGGTGTGTAGCTGGAGATGTTCAAAGGTAAGGGTTAACTTGCATAGACTAACAGGCGGGATAATAACTCTGGCGAGTTGGCATGGGACACCTTAAAGATGGAGTAGATAACTTTTGTAAAGCAACAGCTTTATTTCTTATGGCTGAAATTCATAGACATTTATTGTGACAACCAGCAACAGCATCATTAAATGGCCATATGTATTTATTTTGCATTTCAGCTGTGATATCCATTGTTATATTTGATTCAGAGGACTCTGCATTATTCAAACGCACATTTCTTTCCATTCTCAGTGTTTGGGGGTCATCCTCCAAGTGATTGACACATGTTCCAAGTCATAATGCTTGGCAAAAAAGGCAGAAATTACCTCAAAAATATCTCAAAGCAAATGAAAATGTGCTGAAATGTTTCTATTATAGAGCCTCTTCAGTGCAAATTCTCTTCTATCTTTACTTTTTCTTATTTTCTGATGTGGCACTGATCCTCCAAATGAGAAAGAAATTCTTCAGTTGTAAAAACAAATGGAGGTAGACTGACAGGCTAGAACGCTGCTGGACATGTTAAACAAATTTTACTGTCCGGTGATCACAGTATCTCGACTATGCAAGTGGCCTTGCGAGTGGACATGGATGGATGACTCGGTTGTGGCTAGTCAGGTCTATGAAAAGATGCGTGCCAGGGCAATTTTCAGGGACTCACTTTTTACACTAGACTGTCAGCTATCAGCTAATGGTTAAAAGTTATCTGACAGTCTTTAAAAATCTTGATATATATATCTATATAGTTCCTATTCAAACATCTTTGAATATAGTTTTAAAAAAACAACAACAGGTTAGTATTGACTGGCTGTTGTCAGCAGAAAAATAATATTAACTGCATGCATCAGAGGCTGGTATAAGCTCCTGTGACAATATGGACGACTATACTGTCCTACTGAGAGAGGAAACGTCCTATCCTTCTAGTCACTTCCTCCACACAGCTTCAGCAGAAGCTTCTTGTAATCCCCAGAGGTGTCGCTCTGAGAGAGAGAGAGAGAGAGAGAGAAAGAGGGAGAGTGAGAGAGAGAGAGATTTATATGATGTCTCAAACTTTGCCAAAATAAGCTGGGACGAAATTCCAAAAATGTTTATGTCAAAATATCACAATATTCAATATTATACCCTTCCCCATTTGTTTGTTTGTTTGTTTGTTTTATGACTGATACAGATGCCAATATTTTTGATGTTTTGCACTCATATTCATATTCATTTTGTTTAAACTGGAAATATAAAAAATAAACATGAAAACAATTACTAGAGCAAATCCATTTTAATGAAATGTAAGAATACTGCAAAGGTTAATGCAAAAAAAAAAAAATATTCTAGCATAATCTTAGCTAAAGACTAACCTCTTTCACATCAGAGAGGCATATCAATATCCAATATATTTTTAAAAAGGCATTCTGCCCTTATGTAGTGGTAAAAAAAAAAAAATCTAAACCAAGTCTAAATCAAGAGGACTGGGTCAACTGTACAAACCAGTCAGAATCAAACTTCATCATGTAGAAAATATTGCATATGTTGGTAAGTATGGTGATTAGGGCCAAGCCTAATCTATGGACAAGTTGATATGAACAAAATACAAAATGAAGTTGATGCTGTTCTTGCCGCACTGATTTGACTTACTGAGATGTCGGTGTACAGCGACTTGCCATAGGTCTTCACATACTCCTGTCTGATGTCCAGCATGTCTACCTCAGAGCGGGACACCATGATGCGGATGAGGGTTCTGTCCTTGGTCCCCGCTCCCTGTCAACACATCACAACGTGACTTTTCATCGATCCCTGTAGGGAAACTCTCTTTTCTCTTCCGCCCCTCCACAAGAACATCAGAGCAGCAGCCCTGGAGCTGCTGGGGACTCTGCGTCTCGCTCAAGGACACTTTAAGAGCATAGCTGCATGAAAAGGCAATCTCCGGCTAAGGGACAGTCTTATTCACTTCACCATCCTGCTGCCCAAATATATAGTGTGACACGCAAACAACTACTTTATGTGGGTTTACCTTCATGGCCTTGTGGAGCCTCTCTGCAAAGTAGGCAGGGGAGTGCTTGATGCATTTCACTGGAAAATGGAAGCAAATACAGATGTTAGTGGCTACCTTCTGGACCTATAAATAAAGCTCCAAATGGACAAATCTTGTATGGTACAGCAAAACCCCACTAAGCAATGCTCCTCGAAAATAACCAGAATGCAAATATGCTCTAAAACGCCATGGATGAGGAAGGCGATTCAGGTTCATCTCACCCGCAGGAAACAAAATAGAGCAAGTATTGAACGGAGATAAGAGATAAGATTGAGTGTGGTTTTGGCGCTGCAGAGGCTTTATGACGGTGTCAAGGACGTACCCACAGCCACCATGCCATCCTCCACATGTCCAGACATTTCCCTGCAGATACTCTTCTCAATGTCTCTGCCACACATCTGCTGGTACTCCTGGAAGACTGATGGACACAGGAGTCACAGGATGGTTACACTCACAACAGGTGGCAATGTCACCTACCACTGCAGCCTACCAGCAGATACTGAGCTGTACAGCCTAACAAATAAATGCAAACAATGAATGAAAATGAAGATCACAGATTGGTAGCTTTGTGTCACATGTACAATTGACTGGCTTTTCTATGACTATCCATGACTAAAATGTCGAATTTCCATGACCTACATATACATAACATGACATTTTTTCCTTTGACCAAATGTTTAAACGCAGCTCAAATTCAGAGCTCATATATTTTTTTAACTTTAATATTCTGATTTACTCTGTTCAAACAAAAAAGTGCTATGTATGGACTGCCTTACTGTCAGGATGGTAAATATAACATGGACACAATATTCATATCACTTTAGGTGAATAAGAAGTTACTGATCTTTTAAATTTAGTCTGATGAAATTCCACGATATTCCCAATAATTCATTAATTCCCTGACATTCCCTGTCTGGAATAAACTTTTCCAGAACCCATGGGAACCAAAAAATGTGTTCATGATGCTGTGACAAGAACAAAGCAGGAGACCTAAGGAGGAACTTGATGTGACTGAGGAAGAGGAATCACAGTGCTGAGGAAGACTGAACACACACCTGCTCGGAGGTGAGGCTTGCTGCGAGCACACAGGATGGCATTAAACTGAGACTCATCAGTTCCCACTTTGTTTTCGCCAGCGGCATACAGTTTCTGTCTCACACACACACACACACACACATATACATTAGAACAGGAACATCATGTAGCATACTGATTACTTTCCATATGTGTACATAAGAGGAACTTTAAAGCAGCACCTGTGCATCCTGTTTGGCCAGGGAGATGTCAACAGTTTCCTTCTCATCACGATTTCCCTGAAAAGAGGAAGAAAAACTGCTTTAGTAAAAAAAAACAAAAAAAAAAACACTAGACTGACAGAGCAAAAATCTGAGGTGTGACAAATTATTTACCACAAACAATAGCCAGTCAGCACTTACCTGACTGAGAGAGATCAGGAGTCTGCGGAAGTGTCCCGAGGTGTCGCTGCTGATGGCGTCCTCCAGACTCTTGCCATACTCTGGAGGGAAAGTATGAGTTTTAAAAAATCAATAAAATCCAGCTGATTTGCAAAACTACCTGCGTTTACAACATACAAACATGGATATACTATATATTATCACAATAATGAAATTCAATAACACTAAACCAAAAAAGCTTAAGAGAGTTTTACAGACATTCTGAAGCTGAGAAGAGCTGGTTCACAGTGGTAGTGCTAATTTTTTCATTTTCATTTTCATTTGTGTTCTGCATTTACACAAAGCTTCTTTTCCAAGATTATGTTTCCTGCTAAAAAGAATATAAGAATACAACTTAATTTTATGCTGCCAAAAAAAGAAATACCTCATAGAATGAGATGTTTAAGTAGAGGATGCATGCAGTGTAAAATTAGGATAAATATTTCCTAAACACCTTATCATCGAATTAAATAGTTCATGCTCTTCTTCTTCTTCTTCTTCAAAAAAAAAAGGCGTTCAGCTGGAACAATGGTGGATTCTTATGCCTCCAGTCAAACTGTTCATATTCACCTTTCAGAGTGTAGCTATAGAGATCATTACAATGTAAATATGGTAGCATCTGGAGGAAACTATTCATTGTGATCAGTATTTCATGGCTATATGATTTGAATCTTGGTCTTTAATAATTAATAACCTACTGAAATGTAAGAACACTCTTCAGTAGAAAACTGTATGAGCTGCATAAAGATGAGTGACTCTATCACTCAGTGCAGCACATGCTGGTTACACAGGTAGCATTGTTTTATATCATGGAAACCTGACCCAAAAATAGAAATGACTAGGCGAGTCCTCACCAGATTTGTAGACATGATTGATTTCGCGGATCTCTGCATTGGAACGAGACGACAGGATCTCAATCAGGCATGCTTCATCGGTTCCTGCACCCTGCAGAGAAAAATAAAGACCAGCTAATAAACACCTACTTCCTACAGTATGAATGGTGCACAGGACAAAATAAATTTAGGTTACAGTAACAGTCATCAGTTGTTGCCCATGATTCAAGTCTCCAACTGTCTGAACTTTGCTTTAACTTTGCTGAATTTAGAAAAGTTTTTTTCCCATTTTATAATGATGACTCATGCAATGTGGTTTGGAGCTCAAAACCAAAATTGAAGCATCTGTTAAGGCAAGGAAGAACTTGAGCTTGTGACCTTTATAGCCTCTCTGAGTTCAAATGCATCAAACTGCGCAGGCGTCATCAGCATGGCAAGAACCAGTTTCTCAAAGTTTCCAGTGAGCTCAGACTTCAGATCATGGATTAAATCCTAAAAAAAGAAAGAGAGCAAGACTGTAACAGCAAGATCAGCCTAGATACAATTTCCATATGGTCTTCATGACCAACAGAAGCAATTTCAACTGGTTTTGTGTAAATCTCACCTTCCCATAAGTAGTTTTGTAGCCAGCTACCATCGGAACCCTCTGCTTGTTGGTGCGACTTCCAAGAAGTTCAATGATAGCGCCCTCATCAGTGCCTGTTCGAGACATTTATTAGGACCAGTAGTGTTGATAAGCATACAAACCATTTATCAGTGTTCAGTAAGGATTAAATAACTTATGCAAATATACATTCACTGCTCAAACAATAAGAATTACTTAATTATAATTTACTGACCAAAACCCTTCATAGCTTTTCGAAGAACTTCCACATCCCTCAGTGGATCAGCCCCGGGATAGTCTTTAATAGAACCCCTGTATCCTTTCTGCTCATACAAACACAACAAGAGGAGCAGGAAAAGAAAAGCCAATGTATTTTCACCAGTACGTGCACCAGAACAGTTTCATACAAGTCGCAGAATGAAAATAAAGGAAGCTTAAAGAGGCGTACTGAAATGGCAGGTGCCTGCGGGGTGGAAGGGACACCACTTCCATATCCAGGCGTGGATGGGTTAGTTGCTGGGGCAGCGGGGTAATTTGGCATGGGTTGACCGGGGGCAGGTCCCCCTGGGTACCCCTGCGGAGCCCCTCCTGGCTGCAAACAGAGGACAGCTGTAAGTGGTGAGTACATGGTGACAAAGTCCTATAGCACAAATATAGCCATGGTGGGGCAGGCGCAGAAAGTCTCGATAAGGTGATTTAAGCAAATAAGAGATTTAGCTGAAGTCAGTCCATATGTTATTAGTAAGATGGCGGTGCAGGGGTCAAGAGTGAGATAAGATTCAAAGTACCATTCCAAAGCCAGCCGGTGCTCCACCCCAACCTCCTCCTGCACACAAGATACTGACACTCAAAAGAAGGGACTGCATTCAAAGGGTAAGCAACCATACCAGAGATGAAGGCTGTGCAATAATCCAATATAATGTTCATCTTCTTTGATTATCATGATGATATGGTGATTTTGGAAGATCACAACACACAGTTCTGGTATATCTAAATATATCTATAGAATATCTATGGATCTTTCACCTTTGAAACTTTGCATAGACGATATGCACAAAGATATGTATATCAGCAAAATCTCTATAGAATAGGATATATAAATATGAAATGGATGTATTCTACTAATACACTATATTAGCATGTGATTTTGCATTTTTCATATCGTTCTATATATCAAACACGAATTATAATATTGATTTCCACAATACTGCCCAGCCCTAACAAAGATTAAAAGGCTGTTGCCTGTTGCTGTAAATTCATCCACAAACACTCATGACAAATAAAAGCAAGTCTTTAATGACAACATGCAGCCTCACCTGCAGGAGGCATGGAGGGGTATCCTCCTGCTCCAGACTGGGCCGGGTAGCCTCCAGGCTGAGGGGCAAAGCCTCCCACTTGGGAAGGGTAAGCACCACCCTGCGGAGGGTAGCCCCCCTGTGCCGGAGGATAACCGCCTGCTGGGGGAAGGTAACCCCCGGCCTGGGGTGGGTATCCACTTCCCTGTGGGGGGTAGCCTCCTGTATTAGGAGGGTAGGGACCAGCTTGAGGTGGATACGCCCCTTGTTGTGGTGGGTAGCCCCCAGGCTGTTGTGGGTAGCCAGTGGACTGAGGAGGGTATCCAGGGTAGCTCATCTTCAGGACCTAGAGGTGAGACAAAGAATTTGTAATGCCAGAAAAAAAGAGGAGGAGGAGATCAGTGGTCTGATGCACTCATGGTGTTTCATAGCCAATATTATATGGGCCTGGTGTATAAAAAGACAAAAATCCACCCCCAACCCCTCGCGCTACATCCATGTGGCACCAGCCGAATAAACAGTTCCACCCTTCCCCTTCTGTGAATTCATTAAAGAAACAAGAACCTCAAAAGAGTTTGTCATAGGTTGCATCCGGACCATTTTCATGGTCACACAAACTAGCGCAAACAGATTTTTTTTAAAACGCAATTAACACTTCAAACCAAGAAAAATACTCATGGTGGTAACTGCTTTCATTGTTTTCCGTTACTGTCACACAAGTCCACAATAAGGACAAAAAACTGTGCTCACAATTTCCATGTGTCTACATCTCCAAGCATGGGATGATTACATAAGAGTATTCTAATTGTTTTGCAGATCTCAATCTCCTGTCCATGTTTTCCTTCCTCACTGGCAAAAAAAACAAAAAAAAAACAACAACACTACAGGGGGCTTTGCAGTGTGCAATCTGGAATCAGGGACCTGAAACCATTACATACAAAGGTCCCTGAACAGCTCGACCTACAAGTTAGCCTGCAGAACCAACTTTTTATGATCTTTGTCTCTGTCACCCTTAACACACCTGCCCATGCAAAATTAAGGTGCACTTTGCACATGTAGTGCACTTTATTTATTTATTTATTTATTTATTTATTTATTTATTAACTAAATGATTACTAATATTATCTAAGAAAATGTGTTGCAGTTGCAAGCCCAAAGGCTATAATGAGTGTCATTATAACTGCCGGGCTGGCGACTGTAATGTTTGTTATTTTATGTGGCAGATAACCCGCATTTTGAAGGTCATTTTGGCGTCACGCCCTCCTCTCCCGGTTTATCACTCCATGTTCTTCCTCGGACTGTGCGGATGAGGCCTTCACGTGTTGTCAGACATACCAACGCTGCTAGTTGAGCACGCGCAATACAACAAAAGTATTTACCATAACTGTACAAATTTTCAGTATATTCAAATTTCCCTTGCAATTCTTAAAGAAACGGTGTTTAAATCGGGCGAGGGGTAAAAAAATAAATTAATTAATTTAAAAAAATGCGGTTTTGATAGGGAAAAAAATCCAAGGTGGTGCAAGAAGGCCGCCCACTTGAAAAGTCCAAGCCTCCTACGTTGTGCGTACACTACAACATAGAAACCGTGCCAAAAACAAATGGCATGCAAACTACTGTAACTAATTAAGTCTGGTTGCTGTGGGCATTCTGTCTAAATTATTAGTATTTCTTTGTTTCAGTTTTCCATGCTGTTGTTGAATTCTATGCTATTTATATTACTGAATGAAACGGATGTTGATTTATTATTGTTTGTTGTAAATGTTAAATCAATCTCAATGCAATTTCCTAAACAAAGGCAACATATACATGAACTGTTGCACATCCCAGTTTTTCACACATTAAAACACTACAGATGCATTATTTAGCTCCACTGCACCCTGCCACTGCAGCACAGTCGGGTTCTGTGCAGCTTGATGTCTGAATTAAATCAACCACCTCCATATAGCAACTTCTGCTACATGACACATTTTGTAACGTTTTGTGACATCAAGTATCACAGGGCGCGGCACGGCTTCCTAACTTGGAGCTTAACGAAATTACGAGCCGCACTTGAAGGCAACAAAGGATAATTTGAGTGAAGCATAGGCCTTTTTTTCTGAACACGCCAACAAGCTATCAGCTCAGCTAGGCTACGGTGAACTATTTCCAGAAGCATCTCTCCACATTTTGCCTTAAATGACTATAAATCTACTGGCCCTTCACCCCAACATCTGTTCCTCTGTGTCCCGCAGCTTGTGCCGCCGTTACATAATCCCACCCAGGCGAAGTTACACTGACTGTAGCATGTAGCATCCCGTCTGCATACTAAGTGGAAACGGGATTAAGTAATACAATCCGTTAAATAACGTGACATTTCACCTGCGGGACACGCTGTAAAGCGGCGGCGGTGGAGGCGACGGCTCAGTTTGAACACCCACCGTTAATGGGAGTGTGTGATTAGGCGAGGCCAACTCGGGATTAACATCACAGATAGAAGTGATTGCAACGTTAGAGATCGCGTTTGTTACGGTGGTTTGTATCAGCGCCCGATAAGGCAGATAAACATTTCGCTGACAAAAACTATGCAAAAGATTGTAGAGTATAGCGGTACTTACTTTACGCGCACGGAGTTGTGATCCAGGAAGAGACGGGCAGAGTGCAGAATGTATACGCAGCCTGGAGGTGGGCCGGCCCTCAACATTGTTTCCCTTCCTGCAGCTTTAACCTTTGCTCAATAGATTTCTATGGTGTTACCCAAAGTCAGCAGACTCGGGGAAAGTCTGATATTGACTCACTGGGTCGTGCGTCATGGCCAAAACACACACATTTATCATAATAAACCCTCTCTGAAATGGGAAACCTGGGATTGGAAGTTTTTGTTGTGATAGATAGACTTGTATGTTTTCTGTGAGACGTGTTCGTTTATTCACTATGGGTGCTACTACATTATTTACCGGTGCAGCTTTTACTGGTGTCGTAAATACCGCAATTGCTGCTAAATGATTTACAACGTGGATTTTACGCCTGGTGCGCAATTTGTCGTTTTTTGCCCAGCCGCTGCGACACAAAGTGGCCCTTTGCGTCTTGATTTCTGCAATAAAACAACAGCCACCAAAAACCACTGTTCCAGCGCTTTGTCACTGTTTGCAATCACACGCAAGCAACAAGTGGTAGGCTGTTTTCAATCAGCGATATAGAAAGTAGGAGCTTACGTGAAGCACCTGAAGGCAGCATCAGCCTAGATCCACCTGTGGGCCACATGGGGTTGATTCTTTACAGTTAACCAAACCACTGTCTCTTAAATAATCGAAACATTAGAGGTTCAGTATCCCCCCCCTTTTTTTTTTTTAATCAGAATTGAGCACAACAAGCCCTCACACCATACTGAACCCTGTAGATTTATGGGAAAATAGCCCATAGGCCTAAACTTGCTTCAGAGTAGTGATACATTATGCTGTAATATGGACTGCCTCGTGAAATTTGAGAAGTATGTCATTCAGTGGATTTTTATTTGGCTGCATTTGTCAGTACTGACCATAAGCGCTAGATGGCAGCAAACCACTGTGCGGCAGAGTGTGTATGACAGGCCAAGGCATTTACTGGCCTTGTAGCTCTTTGTTTCAGTAGTGTACTGTATTCTGATTACCATTTGCACACTACAGAGCTGCAGGCCAGTGTGAAAGTGATCTGTTGTCAGTCCCATCCGTGTTCTGGGTGAAAACCAGGCTTTTGGTGGCTTTGCGGGTGTGATGATGACCGACACTAAAGACAAATCGATATTCCAGAGTCGTTTTCACAGACATTTTCAATTCTATAATTGCAAAATAGAGGACACAATCCTAAGTACTTTTTCTTTTAGCAACCAAATTGTTATTCATTACTAACTCAAAGCTGGTGCAACTGCAATGCTATTAAAAGTACATAAAGTACTTTCCTAACATTCCTTCCATTTGACAGAGTACATTGAAAAAGAAGGCTTGTGGTTAGATAATAAGGGAGATTTGGAAGATTATTTTCTACTGAGCTATCATATATTTCTAGATACATCTTTTTTTAAAATATGCCCAAAAACCATGCAAAGACTGCAGGTTGTGGTTAACTCCAAATTTGTTAAAAATTAGATAAACTCTCCGTAGACAAGGCTGAGATACAGTTTAAAAAACAACAACCTGAGAGGTAAGATGTGTAGGCTAATGAAACGGTAACCAGAAGGATACACACTCATGTTGGACCTCCTATTCGGAGTGACGCAACCAGGACTCCGGGACGGAGCGCCCCACAAACTCAGAGCGCACAGGTTTTTGACTGGCAAAAACTTTCTGCTCTGTCATGCTTTCACCGCGGTGCCCGAGTGACCATACTCCAGGAAAGGGGGTCCCGTAGGACTCCTCGGGTGAATGCAAGGATCCAATCCATAGAGCAGAAGAAGTGGGATGGTTGAAAAGAGTCTTGGGGTGATTTAGAGAATCCTCCGGTTTTGTCGGTGCTGTTCCAAGAGGCGCATTCCTCCTAAAAACAAGATGATGTCTGCCATAGACGCGGGTGCGCCTGTGTACCAACCAGCACAGCTGCTGAACTGGGTCTACATGTCTCTGCAGGACACTCAGACCAGTACTTTCGATGCGTTCAGACCCGAGTCGGAGAGTTCTCCTCAGGACCTCAACAACAGCAAGCGCAGCGCAGCTGAGCTGAGCTCTGCGCTCAGCTCCAACTATCTCAACAACTTCTTGCATCTGAGGAGTGAGGTAGAATTAACCTGCTGTTACACTGTCACCAATTACATAGTGTTTTTCCCACCATGTTAATTTATTTCATTGTATTGCAGATGAAACTCTTTTGTTGACGTTTATTCACCTGATGCATTATTGTGGTCTGATGGCTGATGTGACCTCATGCTGTTTGTCAAAAGCTGCTCTTCAAGGCTGTTACATGAATATTACTCTGTCCCATATTTGACTCTAGGTTATTTTCCTTAGCCATACAGTAAACCTCACCTGCATACCTCCATTGGGTAGTACTGTGGTGAGTGGGTAGTATATGAATATGTGTTTTGTACCCTGGTATAGTGCCTGTGTGTGTTCAGACTGTTCTGGTGTCACTACGCAGCTCAAGGAGGTATGGCAGGTTGAGAAAGGCCTCTCACAAGGTTTAAAGAGGTTGAATGTAAGAGTTCACCCAGGTCGGCTTCCCCTTGGTCAGAGGAGTATGCAGTGGGACCTGGTGGTGCTCAATTTAATTACCATCCTGCTCAGGAAAAGTCTCAAAAATACATTATGCATGAAATAGAAGTAAGGCTTGTAGAGCATAACGAGCACCAAAACCTAACCAATTACTTTCACTTGAGTTGTCATTTTTAACTTTTAAAATAAAGTGATCCAAATTACACCACAGTAGGAGGTGACACTGGTAAGTGAATCAAGCAGGGAGTAGTCTGGTTCCATGTGTGTCTCACTGTTTCAGCAGTGCCTGGTGCTGAGTTGGATGTTTATCCCTCAAAGGCGACACACACATGGCACTGGACGTACAGCAGATTGATGTCTCAGGGAAAACATCCCTCAGTGCGGTCGACATCGCCGTGCATCTGAACACAATTCCTTTTCTGTGATGTCTTGAGGGTAAACAGCCAGCGTCTGCAAGCCTGTTCTTCACACTTGCTCTGTGGTACCATAGCACCCATCTCCTCCATAAACACAATGATGGTGATTGTGCTGCCTCAATGGGACCAGTTGGGATAATGCACGACAAAGGCATTTTGTTCTGTCAAGGAAATGGACACTATTAGCTCAAAGAGTAAATGCAGCACATCTGCAGAAATGAAATGATGTCCACTGACTGTCCCCTGCTGTACAAAGTAGCAAGAGTGGTAAACAGGGGAATCAGGCAGTGTGATGGACCAATAAACTGTTAAGGAAATGCTTTTTATGCAATTTTGGGGTCATATTATCTTATCATCCCACTGTAGATAAACCCCATAAACTCTGATTTTGTCTTAATATTTCTTTGAAGTAGCCTCAAAATACATTGTTGCCATATTGTACAACAATGTCCCATACAAATTCTGCATCTGCTGGTTGCAGTGCTTCACTATTCAATCCAAAAATTCAATCCAAGATGCAACTGTTTTATGGCTGCATTACATCAAACAGAAAATATCTACATGTATTGTACATCATTTTTTATGCATTTGTCTGGAAGTCAGCAGGACATATCTGGCAACTTTGGGAACTTTGGGATGTCAGCTAGAATCTAAAATACATTTCTGTGGGCTTGAACAAAGCCCAGGAGGGGATGAGAGACATCTTTGTGTGTAAAGCTACCTATGTCTGATCCTTGCCTTCACATGGTTCTGTTTTCATTGACTGATCATTGCTACTCTGTTACGCTTCTGCCCACCAGGCCTTGAACAATAATTTCTACAAGAGCACCTCGCCATACGGCTCGCTCAACAATATTGTTGAGGGCCTCAGCTCTTTGACGGACCATTTCTCAGACCTCTCCCTGTCCTCGGAGACACGCAAGCCCAGCAAACGGCCACCACCCAACTACCTGTGCCATCTTTGCTTCAACAAAGGACACTACATCAAAGACTGCCCTCAGGTGAGCGGTGCACAATATGGTCTCTGATGCTTTACATCTCCTTTTGGCCAAAGTACAGACAGCTGCAGATCCACACACACACGCAGTGGCCCTAAATTGAAACAGGTGGGTCATTTGAGCTGTGTATCAAATTCACTGAGATGTTACCTAGAACAAATGAAGTGCAGCCTGATAAAAACAATTTAAAGACACAAGATTTCAAAAAGCTCTCTCTATGGTTGGCAGACTGTTCATCACTGTATCCACTGATTTCATCGAACTTTGTTAGTCATACCAGTTGCAAACCACAATCTTATGCTTGTATTCTTTTTTTCAGTGTGAAACAGATTCCACAGCACATATTTTACGCACATACTTGAGTTAGTTGTACCACCACAGGTTGGTAATGAGCAGCAGATGCTAGATTCGATCTGTAAGCCAGCCTTAATGAAAGACGATAGGATTTTTATGTGGAGCTGAGCGAGCACTCCACTCGAAATGGGAAAGAAATATTGCTGCCACTTTATGTGCAGCTGGATTTGCCTATTGATCATTTTCATAGGGAAATGCCTGACATTTATCAGATGTAATGGAAATGATTGAATGAGTGATGGACAGGATGTTCAGACTGTGTAGAGACGGAGAAACTGAAAAAGTTGGTGAAATTGTAATTATGTATTATATAGATCATTTGTATAAAGTAGCTTTGAAAATTGCTTTCTTATCGAGCCAACGATACAATGGAAGACTTCACAAGATCTGTTTCTCACTAAAATGTATTATCAAAACCTATTAGGTTAAAACTGACAAATGTGAACGATTTAAAAAGCCATAAAAGCAGTGACATCCTGTTGAAATTCTGCAAATAATAACCTTACATTCGCCTTAAAGCAATTTTGATACTGCTTTGCGGCAAGTACTTCTTGTACCTTTACAGCTGAGGTCTTCTCCCCGGCTATTCCAACTCGGATTCAACCTCTCTGATGTGTGACCTGATGAAAGTGGGGGGAGGGAAACAACGCACATCATCTAAACAGAATTATTGGTACAATATGTGTCCTCCAAGTGGAGATCATAGAGCCATAATGGTAATGAATGGGCAAATCCAAGTATTTCTTAAGTACTTGGTTAAAAGCTGTGTTTAGAGTGGAAAAAGAATATTGTTTGCAGCAGTATACAAGAGATTGTGGAATGCCTGTCCCGGGCCTCCATAGCTGACTGACTGCTTTGGTTTGGAGCTGCAGTGGATAGGAATCAAAGAATGTCATGGCTCAGTAAGAGGGGAGAAGAAGCACACAGGAAGTGGGTGAGCAGGGTGTCCTCTTTGCTTTAGCAGCCTTTCAGCCAGAGAAGGAAAGTAGAATGGGGCCCGTGTCCTGCCAACCCTGAAAGCCTGCTTCTTTCATAAAGCAATGCAGGGGATATCGATGGGAGCCGCTGAAGGATCCTACTCTTTTGTTGGTATCAAAAATAAGCGAGAAAAACAGCAGCTTAGGTAGAGCCCACGACTTCAGGAGCTGCACACCTCCTTAAAAGCATTAGATATACTATCCCATGCCATCCTGGCTGGAGAAACGGTAAACATCCTGTTGTCAGCATAGTTAAGAGTTAGGTTACTCGCTTCACCAGGAGGTTAAGACGTTAAAGGATTACTTGAAGATATTTACGATTCCTCGTGCAGCCCCGCCCCTTTAAATGTGCAAAATCTGGAAACCATTTCGACTGGCTTCGTGCTGCTCTCGCTCTGTTTTAGGAAGATGATGTCAGATTTTATCATGTGTTGCTAATATTTCAGGCCCGAAGCAATGATGAAGGAGCCATCTTCATGACAAAAGGGCTCTTCAGCCGGAGCGGTGCTGGATGTTCTGTAGCTGTAGCTAATGAACAAACTGCTTTTTGTTCTTGTTGGTTGGAATCTGTGGCATTTAGTGTGCCCAAGACAACTGAAATAGGTAGACTATAGATTTTTACTGTACATCGGGTGGCCCAAATCACTATAGAAACAGGGGTAATAGAAAAAAATACTTAAAAAAAACTAAGTGTTAAGAAATGATCATGCAAAAATCACCCACAAAGATCATCAATTTGCTTTCAGTCTCTAGTGTGTACTAGTTGTGTTATTAACCCAATCAGTCTGCATAATGTAATAAATATGTCGCCACTTTGGTCCCTTATACCCCTAAAACCCAAGGTCATAACATTTTAGTGACCCTTTGCCAATGAAGCTGCTGAACTCTGTTACTGTAAAGGGAATACACAAGTGACAGTGTGCTGACAGTAAATGGCTGTATGGTGGGAAGGGCTTGGGCTAAATAAGGAGTGTATTGTTTCTCCGAAGGGGCTGTGGAACCAAAGGTCAGGAAGTCAGGCTGTATTGTTCGCTCAGCTCCGCTTGGCCACAGTCATCCCCGTCCCTCTGTCTGTGCAGACGACTCTGCTGGCAG
This sequence comes from Myripristis jacobus, assembly GCA_900302555.1. NCBI lineage: Eukaryota > Metazoa > Chordata > Actinopteri > Holocentriformes > Holocentridae > Myripristis > Myripristis jacobus. The sequence goes on along the minus strand of OMLB01006949.1, from coordinate 26,445 downwards.
AAGATAGGCTATCAGAGACTCATTTGAAGTGCCAGTGGTCAGCGACGCAGAGACGTCTGCATCCAGGACATGGCACGGCTTGTTTTTGGAAACAGCTGTGCAGGAAATGAATGAACCGAGGAATCACCGGTAGAGAGTTTTTAAATAGTGTTTAATAATGTTTAAATGGAGAGAAAAAGGCTGGTTTGGTAAATGACTTTGGACAGAGAAGCCTCTGACAATGGTGTTGAGTGAAGAAAAGCAGAAGCAAAAGAAAAATGAAGACTAGATTTCAGGGTGAATGACACCGGCCGATATCTGATATTTAATAAAAAGTCTTTCTATATTGGCCCAATGTGCTGGCAAACCAAAGCATCTGTTTAGGCCTGGTCCAAATCATTGCTCTGAAGTTTTGCTCCTCTCTGTCACCATATCTGAAGGGAGCCACTTTCAACAGCAATTTGAAGCAATTTCTGAGTCTTTGGCTCAAGTGTGTGTTTTCTACATGAAGACAGCAGGATTAGAAACAAAAAGAGAAAAAAAACCTCATAACCAAATGCTTGATGTTTAATCTCTAAACTCTCAACTTTATTCTGCTTTTTTCCTGCTGTTTCAGTGTAAAGATTGACATGTATTTACCAGTGGATATCAGTGCTGTTATTGCCCTTTGCGGTGCATTGCTATTCATGTGGCGTGACTCAATTCACAGCAGCGTTTGTGACTGCTGAATCTCAAGCAACACTGGCTGATTAAGATTGCTTTGGTCCTTTTATTTTTGCTGCTGATAAATATGTTATCTGCCCCGACTAGGGTTTCTGTTGCTTTTGGCCGGAGCATCTGCTGAGGAGGATGAGCAAGATAGAGGAAACACTGGAATGTGGGGTAGATAGACTCCCTCTGATAACCAGTGGCTATCATGCAGCCCAAACACATGAACATATAATATGAATGTTGTGGAGCTCGGTTTATCTGGAGCTCCTCTGTGCTTCTTGTTTGGGCTTATGCTTACATGTTTTCAGGGGTAGATGACATCCTGGGGGACTTTGTCATCAGTCATTATTATCTTTTGCATTTTCCAGGACATGTGAGAGGCAGGAAAGGGAAACGAACACAAAAGAGTGTGAACAGACAGCCTGTCTGTGAGTTTAAATACACTTATTTCCACATTTTTGAATAAATTCAAGACCTCAGAAGAATACTGGTAAATACTACCTTAAGACTTAAATTTCACCTTAAAAAATGATGCATTTTCTTGGTGTGAAATTTTTGTGAAATCAGCTCTATCATGAAGACCCATTTTCTGATAGGATTTTAATTTTCCATTTATATTTTGATATTAATTTCAGTGGTCACATTGTTTTATTCTCACAAGCATGGACTTTCCTGATAGTTTGTGCAAGAGTTATTTGTCTGTCAGCAGCATATTGAACTGCGCTTTACCCTTTTTGACACTATATAATTTAGTGAAGTATTGTAATGACAGAAAGTCATTAATGGAGCTCTTACTTTACATATGTTAAATGGATTTTTCCCCTGTACCGTACTTAGGAGCTCCAAATCTATTTGGCGAGGCAAGGGGGCATTATGAGGGGGTGATGAAGACTAAGATGGATGGCTCTCCTCTTGTTAGCAGATATTATGCAATGCCTGCTATGGCTGTGGACTTGAATTAGAGGAACTGTTGGCTGCCACTTTAAGATGCGATTCAGTGCAGACCTTTATATTCCTGGTGGGGCAGTGACAGCAGTGCAGGGAGTGAAACCTCTGATCAGAATAATCATTCCCTCAGTATGACTCTGCCTATCTTTCTGCACCAATTACTGCATGTGACAGTGAAATGTAACTCTTCGTTATCTCGTCAGGGACCCCTGGGAAGCCCGCGAGGAGCCTCCGGGGGCCCCGAGAATCGCTTCACCAGAACCTCATCATCACAAAGAGTAACCCTCCCTCCCCTCATCCATCATAAGATTTTGATAACAGCTTCCTCGAATCTCGCTCAGCCATGTTTTGAAATAAAGCTGAGAATATGTTGCTGTTGCGCCAGCCCACCTGCCCCTGTCATTCACTCCATGTGAAACATAACACCGCTGTACAGCTGTACAAGTCGTCAACTCGGCCACGGCCAAGATCTGAGCTCAGTCAGACTCTGGAACAGGCAGCGTGTGTGTACAGACATCATCATTGCCTTGCTTTGATAGATGATCCCGTTTTGTGTGAAAGCAGCACAATGTGTGAAATGGATTCTAAGAGGTGTAATCTCTCTGGAAACAGTGTGCGCACTGGCAACGCACGTTGTAAAAATGATGCAATTCCTGGACATCTGAGGGGAAAGCAGAAAAGCAATCAACTGGTGTCCGGCCTCCGATTGTTTACATGAACTCATGTTTGTTTTGGGGGAGGGACGGTTAATCCTCGTTGTATTGCTGACGTGCAAGATTTGCCGAAAGGGCGTTTTGCAGGATTACAGCCCCGTTATTGTGTGTTGAATTATTTGATAGCTGGATGTTTCCATTTGTGGAACATTTGGAGTGATATTTTGTGGAAAGGAGGAAATGCCATTGTGTAAAACAGGACATAGGTTTGCTGCCATTGGCGGAGCACGGGGAGCGTCTCACATCTCATTTCCTTGAATCACAGCCCTGCGGTTCGTGCTCACAGTTTGCTTGTCGTCTTTATTGTGGCATAAACACATCTAGGAATGCTTACTAGAGGGGAAGGGGAATATTAGTCGTTGGTTTCCTCTGCATTCAAATGTACTGTATGTGAAGAGCAGATATGCTGAGTTCAGCATCTGTGGCACAGTGAGAACAGCTGTGCATGGACAAAATCAGGACATGTCTGTGCAGTTATGCTACCCACCCTTTATAACTATGACTGTGTTAGCTGCGTCGTCTTAATCTATACAGCTGCCTCGGCTGCAGCAGTGCTTACCACAGCAACAAAAATACAGTTGTCAAGATAAACATGACAAAGGTGAAAGTGGGTATAAATGCATCATTTGCCGAGAAGAGTACATTTTATGTGATGGTGCAAAAGCATGGAAAAGAACATTTTACTTTTTATTTTTTTGCAACAAATTCATCCCAAATGTCAGATCAAAATGGGATGGTTTTGTCACATCAGTATAGAATATCCACTTAAATGCAATGTCTGGAGTCATTTGGAAGGCAACGGTGAATGCATCCAACTGTAACTTAAATTTTTATTTTGATATGGCCTCCATTGGTTTTAAGCTGCATCACAAATGGATTTTTCCTCCCTCTCTAATATTAAAGGTTTTGAAACCCTCTTGTAGATGTATGATTGCTTGCTTGCATAAGGAAATGAAAAAAATATTACCTAAGCTTACATAGGAGTCCTAAAAACACACAAGGCCTTTCTCTGTGGATGTCTGTCCGGGCATTTATCTGGTGTTTTCCTTTGGTAACAGCTGGGCTTCTCCCTGATGCTGGGGGTGCAATCCAAATTAAACACAGCAAGGGAGAGAGCTTTGGGTTTGTTAGTGTGGAGTAATTGATCACATGGTATCCGATGGGTTTAGTGTTCTTGTGTTCTCCAGGATGAACGTCCCGTGGGAGCATGGGAGTTGGGGAGAGAGTGAATGAGAGAGTGAGAGAGAGAGAGAGAGAGAGAGAGAGTGAGAGAGAGAAGGGGGTAGACGGAGAGCGATCGAGAGTGTGTGTGTGTGTGTGTGTGTGTGTGTGTGCCCGTGCGTGTGCCCGCGACCGTGCCCGAAGTG